>CATIWR010405258.1:0-28560 GCA_949677035.1 Omphalea diandra
ATTAATATAATGTATATAAATTAAACATTAAATTAATAAAATTAATATATGATATTAATATAATGTATATAAATTAAACATTAAATTAATAAAATTAATATATGTTAAGAATATATATATATATATATATATATATATATATATGTATATTAATTTTACTAACTTAATATTAAATTTAATATTGTCCTTTGATATTATATATTTAATATTATATTTACACTATTATATTTATCTATTTTATATATTATAATTCAACACTATTAATTTAATCTTTAATATTATTAATTTATTAAACCCTATTAGGATCAAGCTCAATTTTAAAATTTCAAACTCGAGTCTGAGATCGAACTGTAATTAAGCCAAGTCAATCGACTTTTTAAATATGTAACTGATCAGATTTGCGAGAGCATCTTGAGTCGAGTACTTTGATTCTCAAATTCGAACTCTCTTGATACTCGAGTAACTCGAGCTTGGCTAGATTAATCTCAAATAGTTTGCGCGTTGTCTTGATTCATTTATTGCCCTATATTTAATGTTATCACTCTTATATTATATTATTTAATATATTATATTATAATTTAAAATTATTTAATATAATTTAATATTGATAATATTTTATAATATTTATAAATTAGAATTATTTTTTATTTTCCAGATTAGCGATAGCCATTCCGTCGCTAACTAACGAGGAAAATTTTCCTTCATTATCTTAATGACCAAATTTTCGTCGCTAATGGTCATCGCTAGCTTTACCTACAAATATTTTCATCTCTAGTTCATTGATGAGACATTAGAGCCACCTTGGCGCCATTTTACTGAAAATCTAGCAACAAATTTTGGATATGTTGTTGATTTTTAAGGCTTCGTTGCTAATCCCTTGGTAATTCATCATTAGTTAGCTATGAAAAAATTCCATTGCTATTCAGACAGATTTTTGTTATGAACAATGCCTCTTTTAAGAAACAATTTCTTACATTTGTCATTGATGAATTCAGATCCATTGTCACTCCTAATGGTTTTTAAGACCAGTTTGAAATTGAGTTTTAGCCACTGAAATGAAAGTTTGTAAAATGTATGGCATTCGATGTTTATTTTGCAGCAAGAATGTCTAAGTAGCTCAATTATGATCATCAATTAGAATGAGGAATTAAGTGGCTCCTAATAATAAAGAGCTTCGATAGGGTCCTTACAAATCAATATGCACCAAATCAAAATTGTGACTAGATCTAGTGTGACTAATAGGAAAGGATAATCTTTGTTGTTTAGATTGGGAACAAACATCATAAGATGTTTACAACAATTTTGAATTACAATTAGACAATTTAGATGACAAGTGTTAAAAAGCATGTTTAGAAACATGGCCCAGTCAAATGTGCCATAAATAAGTGTTACAAAGTAAATCTAAATTGAAACCAACATTTTCAGTAGCTTTACTACCAAGAAAAGAGTGATCATTAGTAGATATTCTAACTGAATGATAAAAAATAGATTTATTGTGAATAGCTAAGTTTAAGTGAGAAACTAGAATTATCTGAGACATACAAACTGCCAATTAACTTTCCAACTACCATTACTTCATTAGTCTTGAGGTATTGCACAAAGCAAAAATCAAGGTAAAAATAACTTTTAATATGAATCGCTATAGTTAGCTTAACAAATTTTATTTGAAAGTGGGAACATGTAAAGCTTGTTTTTATATAAAATGGGCATGAAGAATAATGTCTCCAATGTGATGCATTGGTTTAATGATTCCATTTGGTAGGTAAACAAGTTTAAAATCATAAATAACAATAGGTTTAACAAATAAAGTTAGGTTAGAAGCCATATGATTTGAAGCTCTACTATTAGTGATCCAATAATTAAGTTCAACCATAACAACTGAACTAAATACATAGTTTAAAATCCTACCTACAAAGTCATTAAAATGAGCAAAGTTCACTAGTGGTACTGTGTCCATCCCTTTGCCTTTCATAAATTTTATCAACTTTTGCTGAATAAGTTGAGTAATATTGGCATTTCACTCATTAGTTTATCTCCAATAATAGTATCATCGTCCACCACATAGGATTCATCAATAGGAGTATCAATAGAATTAGCGAGCATTTTTTGTTGAGATACCTTTCTGATTCTTAAGATCTTTATACCAATAAAGATAGCCATGTAGTTTGAAACATGACTCCTTCAAGTGCCCTTTAGTTTTACAATAATAAAAAAAAACCTATTTTTCTTATTCTTCTTTTTACTGTCCTTTAAAATCTTGCTTGTTATTATTAACACCTTTAACTATCATGACACTACTCTCAACAAATTCAATATAAGTTTTATGCACTTACCTTTGTTTTCTATCCCTTAAAACTATAGAGTACGATTTGTCCAGATTAGGTAATGGTTCCATTAGCAAAACCTGATTTCTCATATTATCATATGAGTCATTCAAGCCTATTAAGAACTGCATTAACTTATTTACACTAGAAAGATCTGCTACAGACTTAATCACACCTTAGGTGCATGGAAGTGTAGGCAACACATAATTTATTTCATCTCATAATTTGTTAACCTTAATGTAATAACACTTAATAGATGAGTTACCTTGAGATATAAAAGCAATTTCTCTTTACAACTAGTACAATAGAAAGTCATTACTCTCCCCCAAACCATTCCTCAAGCTCGTCCCATAATTCTTTGGTTCTACTTGTATAGATGAATGCATCAACCAACTTCTTAGATATCAAATTTAATATCCATGATGTAATCATGATATCTACGTGCATCAACTTGTCGAAATTCAATGAAGTTTCATATGATTTAGGGCACACACTAATAATGAAACCTAGCTTATCATTAGCTTGTAATGCAATTTTCATAGATTGATTCCATGATAGATAGTTTTACCCATTGAGAGAGTAGTAACCAATATCATTCTAGGGTGATTCGAGTTTTACAACACTAGAGGATTCTTAAATCATTCAACATTTGACTGGACTCATCTCAATCAATAACCTCTCTCAATTCATTAACCATGATGGAAGTAAATTTTCAAAAATAAACAACACAATATCAAAAGATAACTAGGCTTTGATACCATGTACAAGCTCGCATATGTGAGCTTGAAGTAATGATTTAAAGAAGAAGAGCCAGAAAACCAAAGAAAATTATGAAGGCAACAAAATGAAATTTGAGAAAAGAAGATGATACTATCATTATTCTATTTATATACATAAAGAACAAAAGAAACTACCTAGCCTAATTCCCTAGAGTGATAACAAATTCTATTGTGGCTACTAACTAGTCCCATAACTAATTAAGATAGCTCAACACATATAGGTGTAGCCTTTTCTTTCCATAAATAGTGACATATACTAATAATACATCATTTGGAGGAACTCTTGGGTACTCCTATAAAGGATGATACTATAACACAATTTGTGTCTAAATGAATTGCATATTTGGAAGCCAATTTCAACTAAATTAAATTAGGTATGAAAAAGAATGTAGTGTAGATTCAAAATGTGTTAAAAGATCTTTAATGCATGCAAACTATGCCAAAAAAGGTTATTGGCAATAGTGTGTGTGTGTCATATGTGATAAGAGAACCTTCAAAGTTAATGACCAAATGTTATATTGGTGTCCAGAGTGAAAAATGACTTGAGCAATTATGGCATGCGAAATGGTATTTTGATATTGATCGTGTGCATCATTCATATAAGATAATAACTGCTTACATGTATGATAGCCCTCACATATTCAAACGCCCTATGAATGAACACCTATCTTATAAGTAGGTAGTTTTTAAGGTGAATGAAAACATAAAGACTGAAAGATGATACTATCAAAGTGATCAACCTTATTAATGGTAGTCAATGAAATAGACAATAATGTTCAAAAGATTCAAGAAATATTAATTTTCTTAATCCCTGAAGATCATGCAATTATAAGGACAATCAATTTTTTCAAATCTCAGTGTCAATTTGGATACACCCACTGACTATCATTATTAAATATAAAACATTATCTCAATTGTAGAAGTAAGAATTACATTCTCATTATCTCTTACCATCTACGATCATTTCTTATCTCTAATTTTTTCAAAACAATGATTATGACTAAATTATCAGAGTGGCGATGGTATTCTAGCCCCTCTTAGCTCAATCTCATGTCCTTTTATAGGGTTGTCATTCCAGTTTAAGATCTAGAGCCATCAATGGATGCCATATGTGGGAAATATCTTTATCTCCTACATTTCTTAAAAACTCACATCCTTATTTTGAGTTGAAATTGGCCAGTCCTTCTAGAAGCATGCCCCATCTTTCTCAAGAAGAGGAAACTTTCTCCTAGAATAATAATAAGTTGGAAAACACCACAAATCCTATTATTAAGATAAGCACTAATGATGCTTTAACACAATTTCAAAAAGCCTTAACCCAATTTATGCATGTAGTTTTATGCGATTTTCAAACATAGATAACATAAGCCCTAGCACCGAGCCTGACGACTCTAAACCCCTAGCAACCTAAGGAAAATATAGCCAAATAAGTCATTCTAAGGTCAAATGCGCTAGAGTCAAAAACTATATAATTTGAAGTAGAGACAAGACCAATGGTAGCCAACTAGCCCCTAGAGAAAATCATATGTAAGGAGCTCATAAACTTGAAAAACACCTACTCCAAAGAGAAGAGGGGTAAAGAAACGTCTAGAAAGAAGAGCTCTAAACTAGCTGTGAAAAGATACCTCAGGATTTCTCCCCTAATATTGGAGATCATTGAGTAAAAGTTCTCCATAAAGTGAAAGCTACCAAACCTGTAAACATATGATGGAATAAGGGACCCCTGCACACAGTTATCTACCTTTTAAATGACTATGCGTCTTAATAATATCTCAAACACGATCCTTTATAAAAAGTCTTCCAGCCATACTAATAGAAATTATCCAAAGATGTACCTACAACTCCAATTCAGGTCAATCCATTCATTCAAAGAGATAAAGCATGCATTCCTCCATAGGTTTGCCACTAACATTCATCCTAAGAGGAAAACTAGTTCTTTAAGGTCTTGTTAGCAATGCAAATGAGAAACCCTTCATGAGTGCATTAATAAATTAAATAAGTAAGCCATATAGATCTAAACCATAAATATGGAGACCACAGTAGAGGCCATGTGAAGTGGCACCATATTCAGAAGACTTACTGAGAAGCTACACATAGAGGTCATTGACTCGTATTCAAACTTGATAACCCTAACTCTAAGATACATTGAGCTAGATGAAGAAAATAGGGAGGAATGTAGAAATAATGAAAAGTGGAACAAGAATAAGTCCCAAGATAGGAGAACAAACATCTTCTAAAATCGAACACTTCAGCATCATACCCCTTCGTCTAATAGGGCTAAGTTTGACTGAAATCAATACTTCACTCCTTTTATCAAAATTAAAGGTAACATTCTCATATGAATTCAGAAAAATGGTAATAACATTCAGTACCCTCGAGAGCTGAATCCAAAAAATGGTATCAAATAAGGATAAAAACATGTTTTATAAGTTTCATGAAGACTATAGGCACGATACACAATAATGCTAAGACTTGAAGTGAGAGGTAGAATGCCTGATACAAATAGGAGCTCTCAAAACATTTATTAAAGAAGATAAGAATTAAGAGACGTCGAGCAAATAATAGACGAACGACCACGAAAGACCTTATGGGTGTCATTAACATCATTATGAAAGGAGAGCAACCTAGGACAAGTGGCATAAAGCGTTCTCATTTTGACATCTTTATGGTAAGTACAGATGAAACCCTTATTTCATCAGCAACATTTGAATTAAAAGGCAAACAAAATATCCAAGGTCCACATAATGATGGCATGGTAATCATAGGGGTAGTCAAGGACCACCTAGTAAAGAGGCTACCAATGGATGGAGGTAACATTGTAAATGTACTAATTAATAAGGCATACTGAGCCATGGGAGGCAAGTTGCAAACCTCAAAGGGTTAATGAACCTTTTATAGGTTTATGAGGAAAATAATTGACGTCCATACTAGCTAAAATTCTTATGGTTGAAATGACAGACAAATAATTATTAATCACATTCACTATAAGAACTTTATTTAATATTATAGATGAAAAGTTTCCTTATAATGGTTTATTTGGCAAGCCCTATCTCTATAAGTCCACAACAGTTTATAACATCTAATACCTTATAATGAAGAAACCCATAGATAAAGGGACAGTAACAGTATGAGGAGACTAGAAAATGGCTTATAAGTGCAACCATATGCCTCTTCATCTAAAAGGATCATCCTCAAAAGACATTCTAGTGAACCTCAAGCAAATGGAAAGGTTAGAATTAGTGGGTAACCTAACTAAACTTAAATCTCCATAAACAAAATAATGAAAATGAGTGCAAATATAAGTTAGGTAGAGAGTAATAAAATGACTCAAGTCATTCGAAAGAATGTTAGAATATTTGCTTTCAAGCTACAAGAAATCAGAAAATCCTTCCATCCATTGTGTGCCTTTAATTTGACATAGATTTGACAGGAAACCTGTTAAATAAAAGAAAAGGTGATTCACCCCTAAAAGACAATGAGCCATGGCTAAAAAAGTACCTAAGCTTCAGCTTGTTGGATTCATTAGAGAGATAAAATATCTTAATTGGATGGCTAATACTTTGATGGTTAGGAAATCAAATAGCAAGAGGCAAATGTGCATTAACTCATGAACTTAAATAATGCATCCTGAAGGATAGCTACATGCTACTAGACATTGAGCAATTGGTAGACTTCACCATATGCTTTCAAAGGTATAATTTTCTAGATGTAGCTCAGGGATATCACTAGATCCTTATATACCCATAAGATAAGGAGAAGACATCGTTCATGGTAGACTAAGGCATCTACTACTACATGAAGATATCATTTGACCTTAATAATGTTGAACTTCATGTTCAAGGGTCACATTGGTAAAAATGTTAAAGTTTATGTTGATGATTTAATTGTAAGAAGCAAAATTGATGAATCTTATACAAATGATTTGGAAGAAGTGTTTAAAGTGATTAACAGGTATGGTATAAAGCTAAATCTAGACAAGTGCATGTTCAGAGTAAAAATAGGTAAGTTTTTTAGTTTCATGATTTTTGAACAGGGAATTGAGGCAAACCTTAAAAAATCCAAGCCATACTATACATGTCAAACAATTAATAAAGTGTAAAAGCTGAATGAGAAGATCATAAAACTAGGGTGATTTATCTCCTTTATGGCTAAGAAGTGTCTGCCATTCTACAGGAGCTTGAAGAACCTTAAGCATTTTAAGTGGTCAAAAGATTGGCAAATAGCGTTTGAAGACCTCAAGAGGTTCCTCAATACTCTTTCATTTCCGAGCAGACCATAAACTAGTGAAACCTTCTATATTACTTGGCAATTAGAGCAAAAACAATAGCCTTTGTTCTTATTCAAAAAGTAAATAGAGAATAACACTTACTATACTACACTAGTTGAATTATGAGAGGAGCAAAGCTCAGTTATCCTAAGCTAGAGAAGTTAGTTATGGCTCTTATGGTTTTGGTAGAAAAACTATGACCTAATTTTTAAGTTCACGCTGAAATGGTTTGAATAGATTAACCACTACAAAATACATTGCAGTGGCTAAAGATGTCTAGACGACTGGTACACTAGGCTCTTTAGCTCAATCAATATGATATCAGGTATCAACCTCTATTGGCTCTAGTGCATCAAGAAGGGGGGGGGGGGTTGAATTGATGGTAGATTTGAACTTTTGATTCTGGAGGATGCTCATAAAAATAAAAGATTAAAGGAAGAGTAGGAGAAGAATGAACGCAAGAGTTTTATAGTGGTTCGGGTATTAACCAACTCTACATCCACTCCCTAATTCACCAATTGGGTGTTTCACTCAATCACTAGTGTTTTACAAGCTCACACTCAACATAGTGTTTAGGCTCACACAAAACCTTACAAGTGTTTTCCCAAGGCTCACATTCAACCTAGTGTTTAGGCTCATACCAAACCTTACAAGTGTTTTCCAAGGCTAACATTTAAACCTATAAAAGAGTTTTCTAAAACTCACTCTCAAACCTATATAAAAGTTTTCTAAGGTCACTCTCAAACTTATACATGAGTTTTCTATACAAGGGCTAACTCTCAAACCTAACCCAATAGGTGGTTAAAGCTCATAACTAACTATGTACAAAGAAATAAAAAATTAAAGTTGAGAAATAACTTAGTAAGAGTTTTGGCATATATCAATCGTTATCCTCTTTTATTAACATCAGTTTGGTGGAGTATTTATAGCCCATATCCACTAAAGAGATGTTACTCTAAAACTATCAATAAATCTCTAAGATGTGCTAGACAGATTTCACATTAAATGCTTATCAGGTGAAAGTTGCGGTCGCTACTATCATTGTGCGGTCACGAATTTCCAATTTGCACTGAGGAGCTGAAAATTGTGGCATGAACCTCATCATGTGTCTAACGCCTAATCCACGTGTCAGTTGTCCATTAGTTGTCTAAGAAAAGTAATTGTTGATCTTTCTAATGGATCTTAAACTTCGTGGTCCCGAGTTTGTTTTGCATGGGCACGACTGAGACCGTGAATTCCTCTATTTGGTATGGAAGCTTAAACTCCTTGAGTCGCGGTCATGACCAAGCCTTCGTTCTTACAATTTTTGATTTTCAATGGTTGCCTTGGACACTTAGAGTGTTGTGGCTGTGGCTTTGGTTCCCTCATTTATCACTATGAAAGTTGCGATCGCAAACCCAATGCGACACCCACCTCAAATTCCTTTGTTACTAAGGCTTTGCAATCTTTAGATGGGTCACAATAATGAAATAGCCTGCGAATTCTTCTGGCCTAGCTTCAACCTTTTTTGTGATTGATTCGTGGTCGCGATTTAGAATATACACACCACAAATTTGGAAGAACTTTACAAGGTTGGAGATTTTGAATTCCAAACAAGATAACTCTTATAAACTATAAAAACAATACTTAAAATTGACATTAGAACTTTCAATCTATATTGTCAAGATCAAAATAGAGTCTTGACTTAGGTTTGAATAACCTAGTCTAACAATCTCTGCTTTTTTGATTTTGACAATCTAAATTGAATATGCAAAGGATAAAGAATCAATTATGCATACCCCTAAGATAATAATTGTAAAGTGTTTCAAATCATAAGTATGAAATTGCGCTCCCTCAATCCATGCTCTCCCTTAGTTATTCTAATAAGATCATTGTCAATTTTATCTCCTCTTTTTTATATTCCTTTTTGGTATATTCAATCAATTATCTATCCCCCTTTGTCAAGATAAAAAAGAGAGGAATATGAGGGAATAAGAGAGAGAATGAGGAAGATGAGAGGGAAAGACTACAAACTTGTCAATTGTACAAACTTAAATTAGAATATCAAACATAAGTAATTTTGTACAATTGATCACAATATATCACATAAGAAGATAAATGGATGAAACATAAATGCAAAATAATTCAAACATTTAAAGATGCTTAAACAGATAAACTAGGGCTGAAAATTTAAGAATTTTCATATATGGCTCTAGTATAGAGTCCATGATTTTGATATGAACATTTAAAATGTAGAAAACTTCAAATGCAAAATGAATTGATTAAACTCATCACACAATCAATCAAATCAAATCAAACATGTCAACACATAGATATATCAAGCAATAAAACTGCCCCCTAAATGTATGCATAAATATATTAAGTTAAAAACATAAAGGATAAAGGATACATTACAAGTTTAGTATTAATGCCTTGATACCAAATAACCATTTGAAACTTTATCCCTTCTTCATTAGCAATCTCCATTCACTTTCAAATTTTCCATGATGTGAATTTGGTGGAGTCCCCATCCTGCAATATCGAAGACTTTACTTTGGTACCAAACATACTGGGGTCCTTGGGGGCTAGTCTTGGAAGGGTCCTACAATTTGAGTTGTGCCTTCCTAATATGGAAAAATACATTAATATGCCCATATCTCATGCAATAATGACATTGGAACTTAGACTTGTGAGTCTTTCTCCTATGCACAACCATAGTATGAGTAGGGGGACTTATCATACTTAGGTGGTGAGAATGTATGCAAGTGCATGATTGATTATGAGTGGAAGAGAATTCATTATGTTTGTGTGATTGAACATGTTTCTTGTTATAAATGTAAACACATTTTGCTCTTTAACCCTTAGCTCTTGAGCCTTGGAGGGCCTTTCCTTTGGCCTTAGACATAGGTGGCTTAGTGTTAGGAGCATCTTTCTTCCTAATGACCTCAATACTTGATGTTTGAGGTGTTGTTAACGAATGTAGTAAGTCAAGATGTAGATGAAGAGGCTTCATTAAAGCCTAAACCATGCCTAACTAAAGGAGGTCTTTGAGATACTAAAAGTGTATCCAAAGCTTCCTTTCCCTTGTGGAACTTAGATATAAAGTTCCTAAGCTCAATGACTTCACCCTTTAGGGAGTCGTTTTCCTTTCTCAAGGAGGTTAGGGATGAAGATGAATTTGAAAGACTCTCAATAGATTTTTTGAGTTCTTCATTTGAAGTCCTCAATTCACTTATAAGATTGTTTAAGGATTCAAATTCATCCTCTAACTTGGAACATTTTTTCTTGTAAGTTTTCATTTGTGACTTATATTTGTCACATTTCAAAGTGAGAGCTTCTAAAAGCTTTTCATCCATATCATCAAATGCATTATAATCATCATAAGAGTATGGAGAAGTACTTACTTCTTTGGAAGAGTCCTTCTGAACCATGAAGCAAAAGTTTGCTACTTCATCTCCATCTTCATCTTTATCACTTGAATCATCATCCCAAGTAGCCTTGAGACTTTTCTTCTTTTCTTTGTGATGATTGGAAGATGACTTTCTTTGGATTCTTCTTTCTCTTCTCTTTTTCATCAACTCTTTGGTCCTTCTTGATATTTTGGCAAGCTCTTTTTCTTCTTTATCACTTTCATTTGAGTCACATGAGCTTGAATAATCTTTTTAAACTTTAAAGGCTAGAGCTTTCTTCTCCTCTTTCTTTTTTTGTTCTCTTAGCTTTTTCATCTCTTCATCTTTCTTGAGAGCCATCTTATAAGTGAGAAGCTTACCAATGAGGGCATCGGTTGGCACTTTCCCAATCTCTGGATTGGACTCTTGAACGCTGTAAACTCTTGTACCAAATTTATCCAATGGAAGAGATTTAAGGATTTTAGTGTTTATCTCATAGTTGATAAGAATCCTTCCAAACTCTTTCATGTTTGTGATAATAAAAAGGAGTCTATTTGTCATTTCAGTGATGCTTTCATGGTCTTTCATCATGAAGAGCTCCCACTCTGTCACATAAATCTCCAACCTACTTGATTTCATAATAGTTACACCCTCATGATAATTTTCTAGTGCTTTCCATATGGCATGTGCAATTTGGCAATGTTCGATTCTTTCAATTTCTTCTTTTGACATAAAGCTTAGGAGAATAGCCATTACCCTCTTGTTCTTTTAATTTGCCTTCCTTTGTCCTTCACTCTAATCTTTTCTTGTAATTACCACCTCTACTCCTTCAACCATCTTTGTTAGAGGCTTTCACTCTTCAAGAATATAATCCTATAAGTTGATGAGATCACTACCAAGATATATCTCCATTTTATACTTCCAAAGAGCATAATCATTGCCATCAAAGTGGGGATTAAGGTGAGAGTGGAATCCTTTTTGTGCCATTGATCTTTTCTCACATAATTAAGGCTTGAATTGAGACTTGGCTCTGATACCAATTGTTGGCCCTAATACACCAAGAAGGGGTTGAATTGGTGGTAGATTTGAACTTTTGATTTGAAGGATGCTCACAAAAAGGAATGATTAAAGGAAGAGTAGGAGAAGAATGAACACAAGAGTTTTATAATGGTTCAGGTATTAACCAACGCTACATCCACTCCCTAATTCGCCAATTGGATATTTTACTTAATCACTAGTATTTTACAAGCTCACACTCAACTTAGTGTTTACGCTCAAACCAAACCTTACAAGTGTTTTTCTAAGGCTCACACTAAACCTACTGTCTAGGCACACACCAAACCTTACAAGTGATTTCCAAGGCTAACACTTAAACCTATACAAGAGTTTTCTAAGGCTAACTCTCAAACCTATACAAGAGTTGTCAAAGGCTCACTCTTAAACCTATATAAGTGTTTTCTATACAAGGGCTAACTCTCAAACCCAGCCCAAAAGTTATTTAAAGCTCACACCAAACTATGTACAAAGAAATAAAGAATTAAAGTTAAGAAATAACTTAGCAAGAGTTTTGCCACATATCAATGGTTATCCTCTTGTATGAACATCAGTTTGGTGGAGTATTTATAGCCCATATCCACCAAAGAGACGTTAGTCTAAAACTATCAATAAATCTCCAAGATGTGCTAGATAAATTTAGTATTAAATGTTTGTCAGGTGAAAGTCACGCTCATTACTACCATTTCGCGGTTGCGAATTTTCAATTTGCACTGAGAGGCCGAAAATTGAGATAAGAACCCCATCAAGTGTCTAATGACTAGTCCACGCGTCAGCTATCCATTGGTTGTCTAAGAAAAGTAGCTATTGGTCCTTCTAACATATCTTAAACTTTGCAGTCACAAGTTTGTTTTGTCATGGGCGTGACTGAGACCATGAATTCCTCTATTTGGCGAGGAAGCTTCAACACCTTGAGTTGCGGTCGCGACCAAGCCCTCGCACTCGCGATTTTTGATTTCCAATAGTCGCCTTGGACACTTGGCGTGCTATGGTTGTGGCTTTGGTTCCCTCATTTGTCACTATGAAAGTCACAATCGTGAACCCAATGCGACACCTACCACGAATTCCTTTATGACTAAGGCTTTGCAATCTTTGGATGGGTCGGAGTAGCGAAATAGCCCGCAAATTCCTCTAGCCTAGATTTAACTTTTTTATGATTGATTCGCAGTTGCAATTTAGAATATACATACCGTGAATTTGGATGAACTTTACAAGGTTGAAGATTTTAAACTCCAAACAAGATAACTCTTATAAACTATAAAAACAACACTTAAAATTGATATTAGAACTTTTAATCTATATTGTCAAGATCAAAAGAGAGTTTTGACTTAGGTTTGAATAACCTATTCTAACAACCTCAAATAGCCTTAAAGAATTAATTTGTAGCCAATTTTATTATGGAAATGACAAGGGAAGATGAAGTTATGGCTCAACCCCAAGAGTTATAGACATTATATAAGGGTGGATCCTCCAACAACGGTGAAGTCAGAGTTGTAATTGTTATCCAAGGTCCTGATAAAGTTAAAGCACTTATGTTATAACTTTAAACTATAATGCCACTAACAATGTTGCAAAGTACAACCTTAGTCATGGGGATCAATTTAGTTATAAAAGCATAGACATAAAAGTTACACTTATTTAACTACTCTATGTTATTGGTCAATTAGATCATAAGAGACTTTCAAATGGGAAATCACAACTTAGCACAATACTTAAAGAAAAGTCAGCAATTACTTGATAGGATCACTAAGGTTAGAAGAACCTAGAAATTAGTCAAATCCTCAAGAGGAGAATAAGGAAGTAGATATGTTAACCAAAATAGTAGCAGAATAAGGAAAGGCACTCTAGAATCTTTAGCTCAAAGAGGAAATACTCAAGCCCATAATTATTGAATAGAAGATCATGAATGCATCAAACTAGACAGCTGGATGAGACTGATCATCCAGTACCTTGACAAAGGAGAAGTCCATTTTGACTAAACTGAAGCCCTCAAGATGCAGAAGAAAGCAAATTGAACTAAACACTCGTGATGCAGAAGAAAGTAACAAGATACTCTTACCATAATAGGGGTATTATACTTAACTTCTCCTATTCATCTTTAGATTAAATGTGTCTTTTAAGGATTAAATGTGCCTCTTAAATGAAAGGAAGCTATGTTCTCTGAAAGATAAATAAAGGTATTTATGGCTTACATGTAATATCACACTTCATCTCTTTAGAAAGTGCTACTCCAAAGATTTTATTGGCTCATCATTAAGAAAGATACTAAAGACTTTATACATATGAGAAGTGTTAGAAGCATGATAAGATCCCTAGAGTCCTGATTATCTAACAAATGAACATCACCAACCCCTGATCTTTCACCATATAGGTATGGACATCCTAGGTCATTTTCCTTACGCAATAAGATAAAGAAAGTTTATCATCATCACTATAGACTACTTCACCAAATGGTTAAAGGCTTAAACAGTTGCTACTAATATAGCCAAAAAGGATGAAAACTTTTGGAAGGAGGTGATATACAAGTTTGACATCCCTAATACATTCATCACATATAATGGCAAGTAGTTTGATTGTGATTGCTTTAAAAAATTTTATTGCAATCTTCACATCACCTGCGGTTCGCTTTAGTACATATCTTTAAACTAATGGACCGATACAAATCACCAACTAAACCATCCTTAATGGACTCAAAAAGAGGCTTAATAAAGCTAAAGGATAATGGGCCAAATAACTCCTTCACATTCTTTGAATGTATCGAATGATCCCCAGAAAGGCCCATAGAGAATTACCATTTAGACTCATATATGGCATGAAAGTAGATGTCCTTATAGATATCGATATGACTAGCCCCAAAGTCTAACACTTTGATCTGGATGTTAATAATGAGAGGGCCAGATAACATGTTGAACTATTAGAAGAATGTAGAGACCAAACAGTAATTCAAACAATAATATACAAAGTCAAAATCACATAGTATCACAATAAAAGGGTTTGCCAAAGATCATTCTCGCAAAGCGAGTTGGTCTTTAGGAAAAAAAATATAGGCAAAGTGGGAGCTAGGGTAAGAAAGCTGGAAGCAAATTAGAAAGCTCCCTACCAAGTTATTAATGTAACAAGAAATGGGGCATAGCAATTAGCAACTCTAAGAGGGCAACCGAACCCTAGATTTTAGAACATAAACAATCTTTATAAGTACTATAAATGAAGTATTTGCTTAATTCATATGTTGAGCAATAAGGATTCAAATCCTAAAACAACCATTAATTTCTTAATTTAAAGGTTTCAACCCCCAAAAAGCCATTAATTTCTTAAGCTAATGGTTCGACCTCGAAAAAAGCCATTATTTCCTTAACTTATAGAGTTCAACCCTTAAACATGTTGTTATGCAACCTAACTTAAAGGTATTAGCCCCTAAGAAAGTCAATCTGATAAATCTAATAGGTTCAACTCTCAAAAGGGCATTTCACTGTTGGACTAAGTTGGTTAAATCTAAGTCATAAACCTCATTTGATCTTGACGATAAAGATTGATTAGTTCTAATGTTTTTCATTAAGTGTTGTTTTACAGTTTATAAAATAGTTTTTCAATTGAAAGTTGGATGGAAATCAAAATCTCCAACCTTGTGAAGGTCATCCAAATTCGTGGCTTGTATCCCCTAAAATCATGATCGTGAATCGACTATAAGGATGGATCGAGCTAGGCCAGAGGCATTTGCGGGCCAATTCACAACTGTAACTTAGCCGAAGGAAATACGGTTGAGTCACAGAGGAATTTGCATTGGCATTCGCATTTGAGGTTGCAATCGCGAATTTCACAGTGACAAATGAGGGAACCAAAGCCACAACCACAACATGCCAAGTGTCCAAGAGAACCGTTGGAAATAAAAAATAGCAAGGCGAATATTTTATTGTGATCGCGACTTAGGAAGTTAAAAATTCCTCACCAAATAGAGGAATTTGCGATCTCAATTGTGCCCAAGGCAAAGACAAATAACAACCATGACTTTTAAGTAGCTGGTAGAACACAACGACTATTTTTCTTAGACAACTAATGGATAAAGGACATGTGGACTAGCCGTTAGACACAGAACGGGGTTCTCTATAGTGATTTTTGGCTCATTAGTGCAAATTGGAAATTCGAAACCACAAACTGCTAGTAGCGACAGTGACTTATGCCTGACAAGCATTTAATGCAAAATCTACCAAGCACAACTTAGAGATTTGGGAATAGTTTTAGAGTAATGTCTCTTTGGTGGATGTAGGCTATAAATACTCTACTAAACAAATGAAAATGCAAGAGAATTCAATTGATTGTTGCCAAACTCTTGCCAATTTGCTACTCATTCTTTTACACTTCCTTAATGTGTTATTGATTGTTTGGTGTGAGCAATAAACACCATTGCAAGTAGGTTAAGAGTTAGCCTAGATTCTAAAACTCTTGTAGGAGGTTAAAGTGTGAGCTTAAAAACACTTATGAAAGGTTTTTTGTGTGAGCCTAGAAAACATAAGTTGTAAGGGTTTTTGTGTGAGCCATAAACACAAGGTGTATAAACACCAATTTAGTTGAGTGAAATACCAAATTGTGTAGAATTAGGGAATAGACGTAGGGTTCGTTAAAACCTGAACCATTATAAACCATTGTGTTGATTCTTCTCATCTCTTTTTTCACTTCCTAAACTTATTAACCTTCCTTTTTAATTTTTAATTGAACACCAATTCAACCTCTCTTCTTTGTGTCCTAGGCCAACAAGTGGTATCATAGTTAAGTCTTACTAAAAAGCTTAATTGTGTGAGTAAAGATCATGGCATAAGAAGGAATCCACACTCACCTTAAGCCATATTTTGATGGAGCAGACTATACTCATTGAAAGTATAGGATGGAAATCTATCTAGATATGGATGTGGTAGATCTATGGGATTTTGTTACAAAGGAGTGGAAGCCACCCACCAAAGTAGTGGATAAAAGTAAGCAGCTAATCCCTAAAGAGAAGTGGGTTAAAGCACATAAAAGATCTAATGGCAAAAATAAAAAAGCTATAGCAATCCTTCTAAGCTCTCTTTCAAGAGAAGAAATTGAAAAGGTCCAACATTACCGTACTGCTTATGGTATTCAGAAGGCTTTAAAGAACGATCATGAGCGCACCACCTTCTTGAAATCCAGCAAACTCGAAATGTACGTGACAAAGTGGGAGTTATTCATGATGAAAAGGGAAGAAAGCATAACTGATATGACAAATCAGCTTCTTGCTATTGTCACCAACATGAAGAAGTTTGGGAGGGTTCTCACCAACCATGAGGTAAATTCTAAAATTTTGAAATCTTTACCTTTTGAAAAATTTGGTGCTAGAATGTGTAGTATCCAAGAATCCAACCCAGAGATAGGAAAGGTGCCAATGGATGTCCTAATAGGTAAACTTTTGACTCATGAGTTAACCTTAAAGAAGGGTGAAAAAATGAAGAGAATGAAGGGTTAAGGAGAAAAATCAAAAAAATAAGAAAGGAAGACCTTGGCACTTAAATCCTCATCTAAAGAGAAGGAAGTGGAAGTACCTCAAGCGAAGGAAGTGGAAGTACCTCCAGTGAAGAGGAGAGTGACAAAGAGGAAGAGGAACTTGCAATGCTTTTTAAAAGAACTAAAGAGCATATTAGAAGAAAAAAAGAAAGAAGGAACTTCAAAAAAGCAACTCCAACTCTCTAAAAGAGATTAAATGATATCACTTGCTATGAATGTGACAAGCATAACCATATCAAATATGATTGCCCCAACTTAAAGAAGAAGAAGAAAAGGGACAAAGGAAAAAAAGAAAGAGCTTTAAAGCCACTTGGGATGAAAGCTCAAGTGAAGAAGATGAAGATAAGGAGGTTGCAAACCTATGCTTCATGGCTTAAGAGGATTCATCAAATGAGGTAAGCTATTCACCTCACTCTTATTCTGAATTTGATGAACTAGATGATGTAGATTATGAGCTTTTAGAAGCTCTCACTTTGAAATGTGATAAATATAAGTCACAAATGAAAACTTAAAAGAATAAGTGCACTAAATTATAACATGAATTCAAATCCCTAGATAGTTTTGTGAGTGAATTGAGGGCTTTAAATGAAGAACTCAATAAGTCTATGGAGAATCTTTCTAAGTCATCTTCATCTCTTATTTCATTAAAAAAAGAGAATGACTCTTTGAAAGGAGAAGTCATTAAGCTTAGAAACTCTATTTCTAAGTTTCAAAAGGGTAAAAAAGCTTTGGATACACTCATAGTATCATAAAGACCTCCCTTGATTTGGCATGGTCTAGGCTTCAATAGAGCCTTTTCTTTTACACTTTCATCCACAACTTTCGTCAAAACTTCAAGTATTGAGGTTGTTAGAAAGAAAAGTGCCCAAGGCACTAAATCCCCATTGCCTAAGGGCAAAGGAAAGGTGTAACAAGGCCCTAAGCCTATTTCTAAGAAGGCTAACCATGCATACATGTACAATAAAAGGCATGTTAATTCTAACACATATAGAAAATTCACACCTACACCTATTAATACATTTTCATGCTTTCACACACATCATATTGGTATGAGAAAACCCCCACTCATACCAAAGCAATGCATAGGAAAAAGACATATAAGTGCAAACTCCAATGCCATTATTGCATGAGGTATGGACACATAAATGTTTATTGTTTGATAAGGAAGGCTCACCTTAAGTTGGAGGATCCTTCAAAATCTAACCCCTTAGGACCCAAGTATGCTTAGATACTAAAATAATGATGATTTATTTATGTTGTTTAAGGGTGTTTGGCAACCACTAATGAAGCAAATGATTGGCATGTGGATAGCGGATGCTCAAAGCACATGACGGGCAATAGGAAGCTATTCATGTCCTTAAAGGAAAGGAAGGTGGCAATATCACATTTGGTAATAATGCCAAGGTTAAGGTAATTGGCATTGGGACCATTAGTAAGAATCGTTACTCTTTAATTAATGATGTTTTACTTATTGATGGATTGCGACATAATTTGCTTAGCATAAGTCAATTATGTGACAAAGGTAATAAAGTCACTTTTAACCCTAGAGAATGTCGACTTACCATTTTAGTTGATAAAAATGTAGTTTTCAAGGGTGAAAGGAAAGACAATACCTATCTAATTAACTTAGATAATTTAGTTAACCAATCTTTTAAGTGTCCTATGTCTCTTAGTAATGAAGCTTGTTTATGGCATAGAAGACTTGGACATGCTAACATGGAGCTCTTGCAAAACTTATCAAAAGGAAAGCTAGTGGAAGGTCTTCCCAAGCTAAGGTTCTCTAGAGACAAGACTTGTGGTCCTTACTAAATGGGGAAGCAATATCAGTCTTCCTTTAAAGCAAAGAATATTGTAAGTACTTTTACACCTCTTCAATTAATTCATATGGACTTGATAGGACCTACTAAGAGTGATAGTTTAGGTGAAAAACATTATGCACTAATTCTAGTTAATGATTACTCTAGGTTTACTTAGGTGTCATTTCTAGCTCATAAGTATGATATTTTTTATGCTTTTAAAGTTTTGCAAAACAAAATTAAAATGAAAAGGGTTACTTCATTTCCTCAATAAGAAGTAACCATGGAAAAGAATTTCAAAATGAGTATTTTGAAACTTATTACTAGGAGAATGGGATTTATCATAACTTTTCAACTCCTAGAACACCATAACAAAGTGATGTTGTATAGAGGAAAAATAGAATACTAGTAGATATGGCTCAAACTATGCTCAATGACTATTCTTTGCCAAATTACTTATGGGCCGAAGCCATTAATACTGCAAATCGAGTTTTCAAAAGATTCATTCTCAATAAAACTTCTTATGAGCTATAAAATGGTAGAAAGCCTAAGATATCATACCTAAGAGTATTTGGATGCAAGTGATATCTATTGAATACTAAGAATAATCTTGGGAAATTGGACTCAAAAACTAATGAGGGCATATTCTTAGGTTATTCCACCACTAGCAAGATTTATAGGGTCTTTAATAAGAGTTCAATGGTTGTTGAAGAGTTTATGCATGTTGTATTTAATGAATCTAGTAAGCTTGATCTTGGGAAAGAATTTTTTATTGATAATCTTATAGGTGACTTTGAGAAATTAGAATTGAAGCACATTATAAGAGAGGACGATAAGGATAATGATGAGGACAAATCATCAAGAGTAGATAAAAAAACCACAACATCAACAAGAAGAATTGCCAAGTGAAGATCTACCCAAGGATTGGAGATTCTCCAAGCATCACCCTAAAGATTTAATCATTGGTGATACTTCAAATGGTGTAAGTACTATATCTCAAATTAACTTTTTAGATAATAATCTTGTCTTTATTTCTTAATTTGAGCCGAAATCTATTGATGAGGCTCTTGATGATGAGAGTTGGGTGATTTCCATACAAGAGAAACTCAACTAATTTGAGAGAAATAATGTGTGGGAACTTATTCCTAGGCGTAAGGAACACCCAATTGTAGGTTGCAAATGGATGTTTAGGAACAAGTTAGATGAGCAAGGGTTCATCACTAGGAATAAGGCTAGATTGGTTACAAAAGGTTACAACCAAAAGGAAGGCATAGATTATGGTGAAACATATGCCCCCATAACAAGGTTAGAGGTCGTTAGGATTTTTTTTGGCTTATACATGTCATATGAATTTTAAACTTTTTCAAATGGATGTCAAGAGTGCTTTTCTAAATGGTGTCATTGAGGAGGAAGTGTTTGTTGAACAATCTCCTAGTTTTGAATCTCATAGTTTTCCAAATTATGTTTTTAAATTGAATAAAGCCTTATATGGTTTGAAACATGCTCCAAGAGCAGGGTATGAAAGGCTTAGTTCTTTTCTTTTGAAAAATGATTTTGAAAAAGGGAAGGTCGACATAACATTGTTTGTAAAAAGGCATAATCATGATACACTAATAATACAAATTTATGTTGATGATATCATTTTTGGTGCTACTAATGAATCTTTATGTAAGGAGTTTGCTAAGTGTATGACTAGAGAATTCGAGATAAGCATGATGAGAGAGCTCAAGTTTTTCCTTAGTCTACAAATCAAGTAAACCAAATAAAGGATCTTCATCAACCAAGTCAAATACACAAAGGACATTCTCAAGAAATTTGGCATGGATGGATGTAAAGTAGCAAAAACATCTATGAGTGCTACCATCAAATTGGATAAGAATGAATTTGGTAAGATGATTGATGAGAAGAGATATCGAGGTATGATCGATTCTCTATTTTATTTTACTGCTTTTTGACTTAATATAATGTTTAATGTATGCATGTGTGCTAGATTTCAACCTTATCCCAAAGAATCACAATCGAATGCTATCAAAAGAATGTTCAAACATTTGCATAGCACATTTCATTTAGGGTTATGGTATCCTAGAGATTCTTCATTTAGTCCCATAGGTTACTCGGATGCGGATTATGCTGGTAGTCTTTTAGATGGAAAGATCACTTCTAGAACTTACCAATTCATAAAAGAATGTTTATATCTTGGTTTAGCAAGAAGCAAGTTTTAGTTGCCTTATCTACTGTCGAAGCTGAGTATATAGCTACTGGTTGTTATTGCAATCAAGTCCTTTGGAGGAAACAATAATTAAAGGACTATGACAAAGTTATTGATCACATTCCCATCAAATGTAACAACACAAGTGCAATCAATCTTTCAAAAAGTCCCATCCAACATTTTAGAAGCAAACATGTAGACATTAGGCATCACACCTTTAGAGATCATATCCAAATGGTGATGTTATGTTAGAGTTTATAGACATAAATCATGAACTTATAGACATTTTCACTAAATGTCTCAATGAAGAAAGGATGAACTTCATTAAAAGAGAATTGAGAATGCTTAATGGAAGCTCTTCAAAGAGAAAAATTTAGATCATTGTACATGTTGCATTATTCCATGATTGAATGATTGCCTTGTGTATGATGTTTATTCTTTTAGATGTCTTAATTTCATGTGTAATTATGTTTTTCAATGCCAACTTGCATGAATTAAACATCAAAATATCAAAGTGGATCATAGTGTTAGACGTCTAGTCTTAAAATTTTATAGTTATCCTTTTGCCTCGTAATTTATGGTCATTATTTTGTGATTCACAGTCGTGAATTATAGGTACTCATCTTTTCGAAATTCATTCCTCACTGCGAATTTGTTCAAATTTCAAAACTTTTGACCGTTGAACGCATCATTTCTCAAGGATTTTTGTCTGTTACTCACATTTTTTAGAATTAGTGATTGTGACTTTCATATCGTGGTTGCGAATTTGGGTAACTACCACACATTTAAGTGATTTGATTACTAACCATTGCATTTCTTCATTTAATTCTTTTCTTATCTTTTTTAGCCATTTTCACACCTTTTATTGGCCTATATAAACCCCCCAAACAGTAATTCACATTACTTTTGCTAAGTTATCTCTATCCATACTATTTCTTACTCTTAAATCTTCAAATCTTCCTTCAACTCACAAATGGCCTCCAAGAAAGCTTCAAGAGCAAAAAAGGGAAATGCAATAGCACATCCTTCTGGACCCTCAGCTCTATACCAAATGAAAGGGATTACGAAAGAAGAGAAGGATCGCTACAAGGCAAATGCCTCCAAAATCATCCTTCCAAACAAAATCCCTTCTACCTTTCTCCTTGAGTCGCTGGGAATTAAAGACCAAATTCACGCATTTCTTTCTAACCTGGGGTGGAACAAATTCATATTTCATGACAAGCCTGGATATGAAAAAATCATGCGAGAGTTTATATGTACTGTGACTCTAAGTCAAAGAGCCAAATCTCGTACCGGCTAATACAGATTAGTATTTCATGCTCTTGGAGACCCTTATTTCATCACCTTTAAACAATTATAATCTTTTCAACCTTCAAGTCAAAGATGACATTCCATTCATCATTTTCGCTCTTGATGTTATATATTCTGAGTTTTAGTTTGAGATTTCCCTCAAGACCAAACATGACCCAAAACTTCCTTAGCCAAATACATATGAGCCCTACCTTTTTGGCTACTTCATCATATCATTACCTTCTCTATTAATGCAAAAGCGGATGGTAACGAAAAAGTGTCCCAAAAGGATCTTGCTTTCCTTTTCTACCTTGTAAAAAATAAGCCTATACAAATTGGTTGATATCTTATGGATTAACTGATTCACATGAGGACCAACCCCAAGAGTCAGTTTCTTCTCCCTTCTTATGTTACTACCATCTACAGATATATTAGTGCTCTTAATGAAGAAAATGAAAAATTCCTCACTAAAAAGCTTTTTTCCTCTTAAAACTTTATGGACCTCACTTACCTCATCAATGCCAAAGCTATTCACCTTGATTCTTATACTTATACTCTAGGTGCTTTTTGAGTAACAATGTTGGAAACATCCTGAGTCTCCAAAAGAAAAAGGCTTGTTATTGAAGAATGAAAACAACCAGTCCCACTTCCTCAACCAAAACCTAAGTCCAAAATCTCTCTTACCACCATCAACTAAAAATTAGACAAGGTGATGAGGATGCTTAAAAGAAGATTTGTCCTTCTTTCCCACCTCCACAGTGACTTGTGGATTTATAAGAGAAAGTCAGTACTCCTTTCTGCCATCTTCCAGACTTTACGAATTAGGAGGACACATCAGAATAGGTGGACAATCAAGAGATTAAGGCGAGTGATGAAGCTAAGGGAGGAATAGATAATAAAGAACAAGATGATTCTAGAGATGATGACAGTTCTCTTATCTTTTAGATTGTCTTTAGAATTTCTGTTTTTCTTTCTCTATTTTGTTTTTAAATTTCTTGATGTAAACATTATTGATCCCACAGTTTATAAATAAATAAAAGTGTTTGATTTATAATTCTTTGTCTCATATGCTATGTGATTGTAATTTTTTTATGTTATATGATTCCATTTCTTATGACTATGTGGGCTATTATTTGCTTTTTATGATCACTTTATCTCACCTTTATGCATTTATCTACTCTTCTATATTTACTCTCTTTTTGATCTTGCCAAAGGAGGAGAGTGAAGTATGGAGAGAAAATAAGTAATGTAGAAAAGCATAAGTTGAAGGGGAGCATTTTTTTTTTTCAAACTTAGAGTACTTAGAATTCCTTTGATCATTGCTTAGAATTTCTTTACGTATTCATTGATCATTTATTGACCATCCCAACTTCATAACTCATGCATTTGATTTTCCTTGAGATCAATCTAAGTTGTCAAAATAAAAAAGGGGAAGATTGTTGGACTAGGTTGGTTAAACCTAGTTCATGAACCTCTTTTGATCTTAGTAATAGAGATTAGTCAATTCTAATGCTTTCATTAGGTGTTTTTTTTGCAATTTATAAGATAGTTTTTCAATTGGAAGTTGGATGAAAATCAAAATCTCTAACCTTGTGAAGGTCATCCAAATTCACAAAATGTATCCCCTAAAATAGCGACCGCGAATTAGCTATAAGGATGGATCATGCTAGGCCAGAGGAATTTGAGGGTGTTGGCCCTAGGCACCAAGAAGGGGGGGAGGGAGGGGGATTGAATTGGTGTATAAAAATTAAAATTGGAAAGAGAGAAGAGAAATGAGTGGGAAAGAAACACATAATTTATAATGGTTCGGGTATGAACAACCCTACGTCCACTCCCCAATTCTTAGAAATTGGGTGTTCCATTATCTTTCAAAAGTGTTTTAAAGCTTACACCAAATTTTCACACTTGTGTTTTGAAGGCTCACACAACAACCAATACACTTGTGTTTTGAGGCTTACACAACAACCTTTACACTTGTGTTTTAACAGGCTCACACAATAATCTCTCTTAATATTTTGACAAGCTCACACAATAATCTCTCTTAATATTTTGACAGGCTCACATTATAACCTATTACAATTGGTGTTTATGCTCACACCTAACAATGATTTAAAGAATAGAAAAGAATGAGTAGCAAAATTGCAAGAGTTTGGGTACAAAGTTATCAATTCTATTTCATTTACATCTATTTGGTAAGGTATTTATAGCCTCTACCCACCAAAGAGACGTTGTAATAAAACTGGTACAAAATAATCAAAGTGTGCTAGACAGATTTTCGCATTAAATGCTTGACAGTCTTGATTCGTCGCTACAACTCATTCGCAATCGCGAAATCCAAATTTCATAAAGAAAACCCCATTTGTGTCTAACGGCTAGTCCACGTGGCAGCTTCTGATTAGTTCACCAGAAAAATATTATTGTTGCCTTTCACATGCTCTCAAAAGTAGCGATCGCGATTTATCTTGTATAGGACGTGACTCTGAACGTGAATTCCTCTGCCAAAAGTGTTCATCTTCTTCTTTTGGGTTTACGGTCGCTACCAATAAGTTTCTATCATAATTTTTTACTTCCAATGATTACCTGAGACACTTGTGAAGCTATGGTTGTAGACTTTATTGCATCTTGAGTTACTTCAAAATTCACGATCGCGACTGAGCTAAGCTTTACACCGCGAATTCGTCTGTCACTTTTGGAGTTCTTCTTTTGGATGAGTCGCGGCCGAGAATGACTCCTTGATTTCATCTGTCTAAATTTCTAGCAAGTCTTCTCATGGATTGCGGTCGCGAATCTTAGATTATGGTCACAATTTAAAAGTCACTTTACATTCTTTGAAGACTAAGTTCTCTATCCAACTTCTAACTTAAAGACTAATAAAAAAACTGCAAAACAATACTAAATTGAAACATTATAATTGATCGATGCCCTTTGTCAATATCAAAAGAGTTTTAAGACTTAGGGTTAACTACCCTAGTCAAACAATCTCCACTCTTTTGATTTTGATAACTTAGATTGATCCTAAAGTGAAAATGATGCAGGAAAGTGAAGTTGGATTGTAATATGATTTAATGAATGTTTATGACAAAATTTGTTAAGTATATCATTCATTCAATCAAAGGTGAATTTTATAAAAATAATAAGTGTGTTGCTCTCCCTCAACTTATGTTATAGTTTTTCAAGTTATTATTTTCTCTCTTTCGTAATCTGTCCCCCTTTGGCAAGATCAAAAGAGGGTACATAAGGGAAAAAAGAGATGCATGCATAAGTATTCATAAGAAGCAAATATAATGTAATGGATAAGAGAATAACATCAATCACATAAGATAACAATGTTTGTAAAGAAATAAGTTTTATATATTCATAATTGTGGGATCACAACATTTGTTAAAGAAAACATAAGGAAGGTGAAAAAAATACAAATGATCCCTAATCTAGAGTAGTGGAGAATCATCTCCGAAAGGTGGTGTCTCTGGTGCTTGTTGTGCTCCCTCGACTTCGTCTCCGTCCACGACGTCATCTTCATTGCCATCCCGATCTTGCGTATCTTTAAATTCGGTAAAGTTCAAAAGATTGCAAGGAGGAACTCCTAGTTTCTCTTAGAGATCCACCATATCACTATGAAGATGTGAAAGGAAGGGGAACTTTCTCTTCATCATCCTCATTAGCTTGTCTAACTTGCGATCAATGGCGGTAAGAGACAACTTTATCTTGGTTTTTGGTTGAAAAGGAGGGACTTGAATGTTGCCTTCTTTAATTTGAAGCCTCTTTCATTTGGAAGCTTATGAGGTTTCCATCTTCTTTGTTCCTATTGCACCAAGGGTATAGATTTATGTGTCCGAATGTATGGCCTTGGCATTTATAAGATAGGTTAGGTCTAGGAAGTTTTAAGAGGGAAGGAGCTTCTTGGTGAGGAATTTCTCTTTCTCCTCATCAACTATTTTAACAAAATGGTAAATGGTTGTTATGTGGGAGGGCAAGAGAAACTGTTTTTTGGGTTTCATACTCATGTAGATCAATTAATCCACAAGGTAACGATTGGTTTGGATGGGTTAGTTTTTGACAAGGCAAAATAAGAATGCCAAGTCTTTTTGCGAAACCTTCTTGTTACCACACTTCTTGCGTTCACAGAGAATGTGATGATGCGATGAAGGATCCACAGGGGTAGGGTTTTGATGTGTTTGGATAAAGAGGAGTGAGGGTTGTGTTTGGTTTCGATGGAAATCTTTGACCAAAATTCAGAGTAGATAACATCAAGTGCGAATATGATGAAGGGAATGTATTCTCTAACTTACAGGTTAGAAAGGGAAGACAATTGGTCGAAGTAATAAAGAAAGGGTCGCCAAAGGCCCGGAACGCTAACTCGTATTGGCCGACTCTCGAATCAGATTTCTGGCTTAGTTGTACGGTGCACATAAATTTGCGTACGACTTCTTTGTATCCGGGTTCATCTCAGAAGATGAACTTATTCCATCCCAAATTGGAGAGAAAGGCTCTAATCTCTGCATTGATGCCCAAAGTCTTCAGCATGAATGTCGATGGAATCTTATTTGGGAGAATCTTATTTAGTAGTGAAGTGATGAAAACACTATTGAATGGGGTATTTATAGGCTTGAAGGGGTGTAAAAATAGTCATAAACGGCTAGAAATGGATTAAAAAAAGAGAGGAAACGGTTGGTAATCAAATCACTTAATTGACTAAGCGGTTATTCTAATTTGCCTCTGCGAATTCATGATTCGCAACTGCGAATTCTGGAAAATGTGAGTAACAGACAAATTTTCCTTGGGAAAAGGCGCGTTAACAGTCATATTTTTGAAAAACTGACCAAAATTTGTGGTAGAGCATAAATTTCGTGATCACAAATTGACATTTGATAACCGGGTGAGATTGACTTGTAATTCGCGACTGTGAATAATGAATAGCGATCATGAATTATGAGTTAGCAAGGATAAGAATGAACAAATTTTGAAAACATATGATCCACTAAAAATAAATAATAAAATTGTTCATGCAATTATCACTCATACATAACACACATAATAATCAATCATAAGATCAAAATTTTCACTTTAGGGAGCTTCTGTCAATCATTCCCAATTCTCTCTTAATGACGTTCATTCTTTCTTCATTTAGAGGTTTAGTGAAACTATTTGCAAGTTGATGATTTGTGTCAATAAATTCTAACACATCACCCTTTTGCACATGATCTCTAAGAAAATGATGTCTAATGTCTATGTGCTTACTCGTAAAGTGTTGGATGGGATTCTTAGAGAGATTAATAGCACTTGTGTTATTACATTTAATAGGAATGTGATCAACTACTTTGCCAAAATCCTTCAATTGTTGTTTCATCCAAAGAACTTGGGTGCATTAACAACCCGCCGCCACATACTCAACTTCCACGGTGGATAAGGCAATCGATACTTGCTTTCTGCTAAACCATGAAACTAAGCATTCACTTATGAATTGGCAAGTCTCAAAGTACTTTTTCTATCTAACAAGCTACCCACATAATCCGCATCTAAATACCCTATGAGACTAAATGAAGAATCCCTAGGATACCATAACCCTAAGTGTATTGTGCCATGCAAATACTTAAAGATACTTTTAACAGCATTTAAATGAGATTCTCTAGGAGAGGATTGGAACCTAGCACACATACAAACACTAAACATGATATCCGGTCTAGAAGAAGTAAGATAAAGTAGAGATTCGATCATACCTCGATATCTCTTTTCATTTATCTCTTTACCTGATTCATCCTTATCTAATTTGATGGTACTGCTCATTGGAGTTTTAGCTACTTTACAACCATCCATTTTAAATTTCTTTAGCATTTCCTTTGTATACTTGGCTTGGTTGATGAAGATCCCTTCCTTGGATTGCTTGATTTGTAGACCGAGAAAGAATTTGAGCTCTCTCATCATGCTCATTTCAAATTCCCTAGTCATACACTTAGCAAAAT
>CATIWR010405281.1:0-36713 GCA_949677035.1 Omphalea diandra
ACAATTTGCCATACAACTATACAAACACTACATATATGTTCCAATGTCCCCAAATGCAATGGTACTTCTAAATGATTATTTATCTAATGCATATGCTCATGTGATAATGCTAATGAATGTGACTAGGGATGTTACAATTTATAAGTTCCAACCACCAAATAGTCGTTACAAACAAAACTAGCTCAAAATCTCCAAAGTGAGGTGGCAAATCCTACATTTAATGCTTGTTAAAGGCAACTCATGGTCATGACAAAGATGTCATGGTCATGAATGACATTTTGCTTTGGATTTTTCCTTTTCTCGATCATGATCTTCAAATGTGTCTAACAGTCTATGACATTTGGCAGTTTTTCATTAATTCATCACAATCTAATTATTGGTACCCTTTAACAAATTTCACAGTTGCAATAGAGATTCCATAGGTGCGTCACTACTTGAAGTAGCGCCGAGATAGTGGACATTATGCCTTCACCATGAATTAGATTGGAGATCTTGAGTATCAAGTTCAAACTTCATTACGGTCACTACCATAATTTGTAATCATGAGTTTTAAATTTTTAAACGGCTCCTTCACATGTGACTTAGCTTGACAAGTCATTTGGTTTGCCATTAGAGTTCTTCTCAAGTCATTTGAATGTAGTGGTTACGACTTAGGCCATAACAGTCATCGCGAATCCTTCTGTCTATTTTGATCCCATATTTTTCTTAAGTAGTGGTCATGACCTCTAAGTCTCAATCGTTTTATAGGAGACAGTTTTTATACATGGAGCAGTTCACTTTTATTCAACTCCATTCAATTTTTAATGAGATTCTAAGTTAATTTTTGTATAGACAATAATTGAAAAAAAATGTTAGAACCTTTCAATTTACTAATAAGACATTATCAATTAATGAATAACCATTCTTACCCATGGTTCCAATGCCAATTACCTTACCCTTGGCATTGTTACCAAATGTGACATCTCCATCTTCTTTTTCCTTCAATATCGTGAATAGCTTTCTATTTTCAGTCATATGCTTGGAATATCCACTATCCACATGTCAATTGCTTGATTTGGTGGCTGCCACACTCCCTTACACAACAAAAGTGAGTCACCTTTTCTTAGGTACCCAAGCATACTTGGGTCTTAAGAGGTTAGGAGTTGAAGGGTCCTCTAATTTAAGGTGAGCCTTTCTAATAAAATAATGAATGTTAACATGCCTATATTTCATGCAATAATGGCATTGGAGTTTAGACTTGTGAGTCTTTCTCCTATGCACAAATTTAGTATGAGTAGGAGGTCTTCTCATACCTTGATTATGTGAATGTATGCATGTGCATATATGATAGCATGTATGATGAGAAGTAGTAGGGAATTGTTTATGAGAGTGAGCATGCTTTTTGTATATGTAGGCATGGTTAGCTCTTTGAGTCTTGGCTCTTGAGCTTGGGGGAGCCTTCCCTTTGCCCTCAGGCTTAGAAGGCTTAGTGCTAGGTTTCTTCCCAATTACATCAACACTTAAGGTTTGAGGTTCTGAAGTTCTAATAAATGTGGTTTAAGATGATGAGGAGGCTCCATTGAAGCCTAGACCATGTCTAATTAGTGGTGGTCTTTGTGACACAATCAATGTGTCCAAGACTTCCTTTCCTTTGTGGAATTTAGAGATTGAACTTCTAAGCTCAATGACTTCTCCCTTTAAAGAGTCATTCTCCTTTCTTAGTGAAGCCAATGAAGAAGATGATGTAGAAAGATTTTCTACAGATTTTTTGAGCTCATCATTTGATGCTCTCAATTCGCTTACAATGTCATTGAAGGATTTATAATTTGAAGGATTTATAATCATTCTCTGATTTTTTACATTTTCTTTTGTAAGACTTCATTTGTGACTTGAATTTGTCATATCTCATAGTAACAGTCTCTAAAAGCTCTTCATTTACCTTATCAAATACATCAAAATCAGAATGAGAATGGGAAAAAGTACCTACCACATTTGGCCAATCTTCTTATGCCATGAAACAAATGTTGGCAACTTCTCTTTCTTCTTCATCTTCACTTGAGTTGTCATCCTAAGTGGCTAAAAAGCTCTTTCTTCTTCTCCTTGTCCCATCTCTTCTTCTTCTTTATTTTGGGACAATCGTACTTGATGTGGCCTTGCTTGCCACATTCATAGCAAGTGACTTCATTAGATCTCTCTCTTAAATTAAGAGTTGCCTTCTTGAAGCTTCTTCTTTCTTTTCTTCTTTTAATCAACTCCTTTGTCCTTTTCGAGAGCATTGCTAGCTCCTTTTCTTTTTTGTCACTTTCTTCATCACTAGAGGTAGTTTTTACCTCCTTCTTTTTTATTGAGGATTTGAGTGCCAAGGTTCTTCTTTCCTTTTCTGGTTTATCTCCTTAGCTCTTAGTTTCTTCATTTGTCCATCCTTTTGTAAGGCCAACTCATAAGTTAAGAGTTTGTCCATCAACACATCTGTTGGAACCTTTCCAATCTCCGGATTGGACTCTTAGATGTTGCACACTCTTGCACCAAACTTATCTAAAGGTAGAGTTTTAAGAATTTTTGTGTTTACCTCACAGTTGGTAAGAGCCCTTTTGAATTTCTTCATGTTGATGACGATGGATAAGAGTTTATTCATCATTTCAGTGATGCTTTCATGGTCCTTCATCATGAAGAGCTTCCATTTCATCACTTACATCTCTAAACAGCTCGATTTAACTACTGTTGTGCCTTCATGGTAGTTCTCAAGAGTCTTCCAAATGGCATGTATTGTTTGGCAATGTTGCATTCTTTCAATCTCTTTTCTAGAGAGAGAGCTTAGAAGAATGGCCCTTGCCCTCTTATTTTTGCCATTTGATCTCCTGTGAACTTCAACCCATTCTTCCCTTGGAATGAGTTCTTTAATTCCATCCACTACTTTAGTGGGTGACTTCCATTCTTTGACAACCACATCCCAAAGGTCCACCACATCTGTATCAAGGTAAATTTTCATCTTATATTGCCAATGAGTATAGTCTGATCCATCAAAGTGGGGCTTGAGGTGTGAGTGGATTCGCTCTCCACTACTTTAGTGGGTGACTTCCATTCTTTGACAACCACATCCCAAAGGTCCACCACATCTGTATCAAGGTAAATTTTCATCCTATATTGCCAATGAGTATAGTCTGATCCATCAAAGTGGGGCTTGAGGTGTGAGTGGATTCGCTCTTGTGCCATGAACTTTGCTCACCCAATTAAGGCTAGAATGTGAGACTTGGTTTTGATACCACTTGTTAGCCCTAAGCACGAAGAAGGGGGGTTGAATTGGTGTATAAAAAAAAATTAAAGTAAGGGTAACAAAATTAGTAGAAGAAAAGACACAATTTATAGTGGTTCGAGTATAATCGACCCTACGTCCACTCCCTAGTTCTCTGCAATTGTGTGTTCCACTAACTCAGAATGGTGTTTCTAAACTCACATCTAACTTTTACACTTTGTATTTTCAAGGCTCATACAATAACCTCTCTTAAAAGTGTTTTCTGAGGATCACACTAAAACCTCTCTTAAGTGTTTTCACAGTCTCACACTACAACCTTTCTTACAATTGGTGTTTAATGCTCACACCCAACACTTATAATCTCATAAAGAAGAGAAGAAAATGAGTAACAAAAGATTGAGATTTAACACAAGTAATGAATTCTCTATTTGTCTTATTTATCACTGTTTGGTGGAGTATTGATACCCCATTCGTACTAAAGAGATGTTAGTCTTTAAAGCTCAACAAATCTTCAAGACATGCTAGGCAGATTCTGTATTAATTACATGTCAGGCAAGAGTCGCGGTCACTACTGGTCAATCGCAGTCACGAAATCCAAATTTCCATACGAGAGCCAAAAATTGCGGCGAAAAAACCTGTTTATGTTTGACGGTTAGTCCACATGGCAGCTCTTCATTGGTCCATTAGGAAAATATAGTCATTGTGTTCTAACTGCCCATAAAAGTCGCAGTCGCGATTCTTCTTTGTACAGGGCGCAACTTAGAACATAAATTTTTCTATTTGAAAGAAAATCTTCTTCTTTTGGAATCATGGTCGATACCTAAAATGTTGCTCTCACAAATTTTGTTCTCCACCATGTACCTAAGACACTTGGTATGCTATGATTATGGACTAACTTGTCTTTTTAATCACTTTGAGAGTCGTGGTTGTGACTAAGGCATGACACAGACAACGAATTCGTCTGCAACTTTGGCACTCCCATCTTTTGATGAGTCGCGACAGTGAAGATGCCCGCAAATCCTTCTAACTGAGTGTCACCCTTTCTTTGAACTAGGTCGCGGTCGTGAATTACATACCACTGATCGCGAATTTGGATGAACTTTCTCTTCTTGAAAATTATGCAATCCTTCCAACTTCCAATGGAAAACTAACTCTATTTCTACAAAACAACACTCAATTGAAACATTAGACATGATCAATCTACTTTGTCAAGATCAAAAGAGGTCTCAGACTTAGGATTAACTATCCTAGTCCAATATATATATATATATATATATATATATATATATATATATATATATTAATTGCATGAAAATAGAAAAGTTTAGATCACATTGATGACCTCTAAGTTCATACATTTGTATGTTGTAGGCATCTAGATTTGTAACTTATAATATAATGGACTTTTACTTATGATAATCACACCATTAAGGGACCAATAGGATTATAGATGTTACATTAGTAGTATACCCAAAAAGTGTCCATTATCAGGGGATCAATTGGTTTTGGGGTCATACATTAGTAAAACCCTACAAAAAGACATTGAGTTACCACCTAACATTAGTTAGGAAAAAAATTTTGAGCAAAGTTTGGTATATGTTTAAATAAGTCTTTGAGGCCCAACCCATCTTTACCTCATTAAAGATTGAGTTTAAAAGTTAGGTATGACGTAAGAAAGGTGTTAGGCACCTTGAGCTACCTAAAGATTATTGTGAATCATAGGTTTGCTTTCAATTACCATTTCCATGAGTTGATTTTCTTACTTATCCTCATATGCCTTCCGTTCAATATACATCCATCCACATCAATGCCAATAACAAGGGTATAAAATATTACAACCTAGCGAAAGGGGATATATTAGTAAATGAAAGGTGTATTCATGCAAAGATAGTTATTGAATATACATCTATGCAATTTTGCAAGAATGAAACACAATGCCAAAATGTTAATTAGGCATCAAAGCAGAGGAGATTATAAAAGATGTTTATACAAACCTAAGATGGTGTTTGTATTGACATATAATTAAAGTTGTATAGAGAGAAAATGGTCTGAACAAACCTCTACATCAAAATGGGATAGGAAAGACGCTTACCTAAATAGATAAATTCTCCACATATATAATAATGACTATAGACACCATACATATGTATAAGAAGATAAGTGAGAGTGTATGGAGGTGAGCAATTCTAATAAATAAAATCAAGGCATGGATATAACACAATTTATAAAGGAATAATACTTATTAAGAACTAGGATAAGGAGAGGATTTTGTTAAACACAAAAGGGTATGCCTAGATCTCCTATGGTGTTTGTCTCGATCCACATGAATGGTTGGACAAACATCCTCATTAAAAGGAGATTGCAATAAGAATAGAAGGATGATTCTAGGATGCTTGAACCCGTAATGGTGTATGCACATGTATAAATGGTTAAACAAATATCTCTTAGGTTTACTTAGTTCAAGAAGATGGCTAGATAAACTCCTTTTCGCAAAAACATGTGGATTTTGTGCAAAAATTAATGTAAAATAAGGAGATGAGATAGGGTGTCATCAATCCTAACCTGAGATACATATGAACCAATATCGGTGAGGGTCTTAGACTACACAAACATATAAAGTAGAGTAACTAAAAGAAATTTTTTAAAAAAATTCATGTTGAAAAAGGTGTTTGTATAGGCAACCAATGTCTGTATGCACTTCTTTAAGGATTTGCCCCAAGTGTTTAGACAAACCTCTTTCTTAAGATTTATGTTAAAAACTGAAGGAAAAGGAGACAAATTGTAAAGCAAAATTATTACAAAACTCTATGTAATGGAGGTTTTGGACATTGGTTGTGCCCTCAAGGGCTACCTTTTGATTGGATTCCTCTCCTAGATATTTGATGCTAAGGCATTAGGTAAGGATTTTTAGGTTTTCTCTCTCACTTTCTCTCGGTTTTCTCCTTTCTATCTCAATCTCTACAACATTTATTTAGGCGAATTCACCTCCTTTTTATCTTGAGAGAAATGTCTACTACTTATATGTACTTTAAACCCTGAATTAAGGTTTTGATTAAGGAATTTGTTTAGGTTTCAGGGATTAAAAAAGTCTTCTCAAGAGAGTTCTAAACTTGAAATATCTTAATTAATTAGTCTATGCGGACATATAGCTCAAAACAACTTACTAACTTTCGTCATTTGAATGAGAATCCTTTTATTTATGTAGGCCAGAGTCATAAGCAAGTCATCCTTGGCTGCCTATCACTTTGCACATTTACATGCAAGGCCTTAGAATGTATTTTGCTTTCTCTCAAAAAATTGTAGCTATTTTCAGTCAATAAATCTATGTTGCTTAGGCAACAAATATAAAAGTAGAAACATGAATTAAAGACGGGTGGTAGAGATTTGGAAGAGGTGAAAATATATACAGAATCAATGTTGATGGATGAATCAGACAGATACTAGACTGGTCTCAAACAAAAGAACATTGTATTCAAAGAAAATGCTGATTCTTCCATCGCCATTCAGGACCAATTTTTCCTTCAATTTCATTTATTAGGTAATACTTGCAAACGAACTCAATCCCATTTGCATACGTGCATGCAACACTGGAAAACAGTAATCAATAACTAGGATTAGTTTGTGGCTGCCCCTGACAATCAACAAAATACCATTTCCGGTGTAATAGCAGGGTGATAGATGAGGGAGGGGTAGGAAGACTAAAAGACAGGAATGGTTCTAATGCCATCCATTTCTTACTAACATGAATTCCATTGCATCAGACCGCATTTGAATAAACGTGCAATAACCAATAGCATCATTTCACCGATAAATAAAAACTGCAAACATATCTGGAAGTTGAAAGGCTGATAAGTAAATATTTGCAGCTAAAAACATCTGAAACAAGACTGCATGTCACCTTCACTATGGAGTCTGAATCATTGCTGTTGCACATGGAGACTAGAATTTCAACTCACAAAAACCAGAAATTGTGAGCCTAGAGAACATTTCTTTTACAACATGCCCAATTAAATTATTTTTATCCATAAAACCTACTGAACAAAAAAGAATCAAATGATTACATTGCACCAGGATGAAACAGAAGCGCACATTATACAAAATGTCTGCAAAAAACAATGCTGTGCTCCATTATTACCAACATCATAGCATGCCCTCATCAAGTGGACTAACATTACAAGGCAACATTTCTGTTCGCTGAAAATAGATTATAAACAACTATTCTCTGACACTCAGTGCCTGGAACAGGAGATTTGGGTGGACAAAACAAGTATTATCTCCAGAAAACCTACTAATTAAGAATCCTGGGGCGTCTCAAACTTTGTTGGAGTATCAATGCCCATCATACAGCCAAGACCTGATATTAAAATGATAAGCAGAACGATCCCCTGGAACATCAGAAGCAGGTACATCAGAAACCCCCTCCCCACAAAAGCATCACAACAAAAGGAATAATATAAAAGAGGTCAATCGTCTCATACATCCAAAACATTGAATGCTTTTTCAATTGTATCATTTCCTTTAAACTTTATCAAATTAAAAAACATCATAAATTGGTTTCAATTATACTAAGGGGTATAGGGACTGCACCCGTAGAGTAATGTAGCACTGAAATTGAAGACACAGATATGATCATAACTTGCTGATTAGGAGGGGGGGAAGCGAGTTTCTCCTGCTTCCTGAGCCTTAAAAACCACAATTGGTGGCATTTTTTGCAAAATTTTCTCTCATGAAGCTACACAAAAATATTTATAAGTTGCAAATCTGACCAATTAGTTGCTTCTAGGGCTTAGGAGGGGGCCTACTTCTAAGTTAGCAGTCGTGTCAATAAAATGCCTTCAATTTCAGTGCTACATTAGCACAGACACTTGCCCCATATCTCTTGGATAGAATCAAAATCAATTCAATTGAAAAGGCTTGCAAATTTCAGGAATTATGAGGTCATTAGGTCATGTCAAATTATGGGACAGAAGAAGTTGAGTAATGAGCAACTATAAATATTAATGCTTAATAGATGAAATCGAACCAAAGGAAAAATTCATTCTGTTTGGTATCAATTTTTTGTCTGGTTTTTGGGTTTTGTTCAGTTTTCAAACTAAATATATTAATAAAATATTTATTTTTCATTATTTTAATTCTTATGACAGAAAAACAGGTTTTCACAACTCAGAGAACCATAAAACATCATGTTTCTAGTTTTCTCAGCTCGTTTTCCAAAAATAAACATTTTGAATTTGAAAAACAGAAACTAAAAACAGGAGACCAAAATGATAGCAAACAGCTCCTAAGGCACTCTTCTGTTAAAATTTAAAAATAGGTTCAGCAGGTTTCTCATTAAAGGTCATTCATCACTAAAAAATACTACATCACCTCATGGGAGAAACAGAAACTATAGTGGTTGCCACAGATGTAATAAACCAGTCTAACGTTGATTGGACAAAGAAGAGTGGAACAATTAAAGATCCAGTAGGGTCCATAGTGTTCTTTTACTCATTGAAACTCAGGCACTAAACTTGGCTCCAATTCAGAATTTGCAGGTATATTGCAAACAAGAGTGCTCCAAAAAGCCAATCAGATGTTTATTACCACATTTGATCAAACATTGACTGAAGTGGATTTGTCATTTCAATAGAACTAGATTATAAAATGATGGAAATGATGTATCAAGTGTGAAGTTAGTAAAAAAAATTAGTATATTTGTCCCGATGGGTGATTATAGAGAATGATATAGGGCATTTTCCTAGTAATCTATCCCAAAACATAGGAGATCATAGGAGAGTTATCCTACCTTTCTTTCTATCATGTTATAATTGAAGTGAGATGACAGGAGAATTCTAACTCTCTTTCTTACATAATGTAATGGCTGTTAGGTAACAATTTTTGAAACCACCATGACTGTTAAGCCCATTAAAAAGGGGCAGAAACTGTTTGCATAGTGTAACAGTCATTAAGGATGTTACTTTAATGGGTGGCACGAGAGGAGCATCTCACTTCCCTTTCATTCCTTCTTCTTCTCTTTACTTTCATATTTATGGGTGAAAAACTAGGGCAGCATACTGAACAGGCTTTCCTGGACTTTGTGTTCTGTCTAGATTTTGGGGGCTTCACCATAATAACCCTATTTAGCATCCATTCAAACTATACCGGATCAAAATCCACAACTCCAACATCCTTCTTCTCTTTACTTACAAGAATTAATTCTTGAGACAGCAATGTCCATAAATAATACTCATTTAAGTTGATTGTTAATTTTGAACAAAACAAAATTTAAATGTTAGGTTTCTATTTATGGTATTGTATGCTTATTAGTTAGTTGCAATTTTTAATTTTAGTGAATTACGTCAATATTGCTTAGTTTGCAACATTTTTGTGCAAAAAATTGCATAATTGCTTGTTATTACCATTATATTATGATCATCACAGCCCCATTATCATTAAATGTGACCACAACCAAGCCATGCTCTTTCTACTACATCATAATGAGAATAGGGAAGTGCCATCAAATTATATTGGTGCTGTTACTTCATTTCGTTCGACTCTATTGTTTCTTCCTAGCCTAAGAGGATTTCCATTTGCATACCTCTTATGCAAGTCAACCCCTGACTTTTCTTTATTTAACTTACTAGTAAGTACAGAGAATATTTCCTCAAATATGACACCCAAAAAAAAAAAACAAACAAAAATAAAGCACTCAGCATGATTAGATACAGGCCATTCAAAAGCAGGCCCTCTTCTATGAACATGAAGTGCAAGACTTGGTGGCAAACCCAAAATGACCATGGATTCAACAAAAGTACAAATCATTAAAAATTGGACACAAATGAAACATCAGAAAAGGAACTTACAACAAAAATTCCCTCCAGGAGCGATGATTTGAGCTTGCAAACTTCATCACAAGTTGTGGAATTAAGTGGACCATTTAAAGCAGTATCTTCAGCAAGAAACCTTTCAAGTTCTCGCTGAGAATGGTACTGCACTGAATGAAATGGATCTGAAACATAAAGAACTTCATACTTTGCCCCCAGTGTCTCCACAGAACTGATGAGCTCGGACAAAATTTCACCTGCATATTTAATTGTATTATCAGCATGAAGAATTATCACATAAAGATGATATTAACCAAGAGTTTTCACATCCTCTAGCAACAAAGAACGCACTTTCAGTTTGTGGTTGCTCAAATCCTTTTGCAGAATAAGAGCCTCCATGGCAGAATACAACCAGGTCAGTGTGTCCATTTTGTCTCTTTCCCATCTTCGAAACCAGATAGTCCTGTTCATATATTTTACAGGGAAGATAATTAGAGGCTCGTGACAGATGCCTAAAATTATATAATTAGCTGTAGGACATTTCAGATTGATTTACATGAACTGCATCCACATCTGCAAGCTTTTGAAAGTTGTCACCCTCCACAAAACATGACTCTGAAAAAGCAACATTATTGATTCCCAAGTCCTGCCCACAAGTTTCAGCAAAACTTGAAACTAATAAATTTTCCATTGCATCCTCTGGTGCAGTAACATATGGGAATGCCAAGGAGAAATTAGATCTTGTAAAGGAGACCTGATCACAGCATGAACAGAACTTTAAGACTAAATTTTGGGAAAATCATGACAATTTTGTGAATCTTGATTTGTTGAATCATCATAAAAACGATTTAAACATAGACAGATTCCCACCTTGAGTAAGTTCACAAGAGCTTGATCTGCATTTTTGCTCGAGGAAATATCTGAGGACAGCAGCTTTAGATAACAAAAATTAGCAAATCAGTATGCAATACTTGAAAAAGAGCACAAAAGAGTTCACCATACACTATATGAATGGCCAAAGACATCATAACCAAACCACACCAATGCTAAGGCATCGACACATAACCATTCATTTTCACTTATATATAATATATTGCCAGAGATAATGATAAAAACCAAAGTTTCTTACCTCCCTACCAACAAAAACAAGCGCCAGATCTACAGATTGCTGAAGTGTTTTTTTAGAACACTGCATGGAAATAAAAACTTTTAGAAAAGATTAATAAGGAAGAGTCTAACCAGAAAAAAGGGGGAAATAATAATTTTTTTTTCCTGAACCTTTGGGAAGAAATCGTATGTACAGAAATATCAAAGAAAATTATCAGCATAAAAGAAAAAAGCTTCAAAGTTCGAACCAGTAAGTTTGACCAGCCCCCTTCAGAAAGAACAGACTTGGCAAAATCCCTTGAAGAAATGGTCTGATAATTCACTGCTTCATCCATTCTGTTGTTTGAAGATCTGAGGTCCCTATTAAATATAAGATTCAGATTGGAGCATCTGATACAACGAAAATTGAAGTTGAAAGTGTAATAGGCAAAGTACACATGACGACCAAATCTTTAATCTTAACCCATATGAAGCACATATAGCATTTTGCTACTAGTGCATGATGAAAAATATTAGAACCCTGGTTCTGAATCCTGATTTCAGTTATGGTCGAAGTGCCACTAAAAGAGACTGGACAATATTAATGATCAGAGCCATCACGAACATGAATTCTTTTTCTTTTTCTTTTAGACTGGAAAATTGCATTATATGCACAAATCTGCAAGAATTAATGCTGTGCTTCAAATAGTAATGAAGAAAACAAACGATAATTTGGGTGGGAGCTCATCAGACCCCACCCAAAGATAGCAGTGCAAGCTTTGTTTTGGTGAAACCTACAAAGTTGGATCAACAACACTTTTGGTGCCACTTTATTCAGCCACGTGTCTTCGGAACGATCAAGTCATGAGGTTTCACTTCACAGTGAGTGAAAGATATGTTCCCAGGTGTATATTGACAGCTTCTATATAAGTTATTTAAGAAGACTTGGTCACCTCAAGAATGATTAGAATGGCCAGTGGGATTATATACCACAAAGACTTTTCATAATCTAAGAATTGTTTTCCTTTGAGCTACATACTAAAGTACTTTCAAATTATTATCACATGCCTTTCCTGATTAAAGGTTAGCTATAAATAGTTATAAGTTTAAAACATACGGGGTGGCAGAAATAGAATCTCCAACTGGAGCATATTGATGTGGAAGAAAGGGGATCCTTCAGAATCATGAGGATCAAGAGGGCAATGGCTCCATGTCCACCCTAGCTCCACAATCATATATACTAGTAAAAATTAAATGCAATTGAGAATACAGTGAAACACTGACAAACTGTTGGTTTAGAAAAACCTAAAAAAGATTAAACAATAACTTGAAAACGTATGGTTTGAAGGGTTTAACTGTAGCAATAATGGTACAACAGTAACAGCAATTACCAGAGGTCTCAAGACTCGAGAGCACCAATGTTTATTACACACTTTTGTATAAAAGTAGCATTTAAGACCACCATATAACTACCATTTGAAACCATGATTCCACCAGCAATGCAAAGCAGAACGCCTAAGTCAAGAACATTAATGCATATGTTCAGAAATTCAGTAGCAGCTTCACCTGTTTCTCTTTTTGCATTACATTACGCCCATTAGAAATCCAAAAAATAATCAGGATAGAATTTTGACTGACAAAAGTATATTAATGAGAACCTATATAGCACAGAAACGGATACAACATGAAATGGATACCAGGAAATGGCATTAGCTACAAATGTAGGAAATGAGATGTGGAAAGGGGGGGTTTAAATATAAAAAATATAGGGGTATACTTACAAATATAAATATAAACATATAGATATTTATAAATTATATGAAAATATATTTAAAAGAAAGTGAATCCATACACACACACGCGCACACACACACACACACACACATCATTTATGAAATTTACGTGATCTTAATTTAATTTTCATTTCTACGCCATTGCCTAATTTCAAATTTTACTATTCATATTATACTACATGTAGTTATAAGCAAGAGTTTAAACCTTTAAACAGTAGTTTTGTTCCTAAGGACTAATGCAGAGTAAAGCCTATATCTAACATTGCTAAGAGTAGGGGGTGGACACAAATCGGATATCCGATTATATTGTTATTTCTTGATTCGATCCAAATATTGCGGATTAAGATTTAGAAAAATCTAAGTCAATCCAAAAATATCATTTTATCCACAAAATCAAATAACCTATTTTAACAAATTGGTTATCCTAATTTTTTTAGATTATACTTTGACATATAAATTAACTTTTATATAATATATATCACTATCTACCTAAACAAAAAAATAAATTAATGAAGTTATCTTTTATAATTAATTATGGTACTGGAGCCACTAATCATGGTTAATCAAAATCAATAACTCAAAATTTTCTAAAAAAATAACTGCAAATATGAAAAAGAAATTAAAATTAAGTGGAGTGATAATAATTTGTAACATTAGCAATAATATATATATATATATATATTTGAAATTTTAGATTTTGAAATAATTCAAATAAATAAATCTTATTCTAACAATATTTTTATTTAAAAATATTATGGTTATAAAATATAAGTTTATTTCCTCTTTGACTACACCTTACCCCTTGACTTGAGTTCGATTTCCATAGTGAAAAATGCCCAGTTGTTGAACATAGGGGTAATTATGAAAATATTGAAGATAGAGATAAATTATGACAATCTTATTAATATCTGAATTATATTCCTTATATATTGAAACCTACCAAACTTAAAAATAAGATTTTCATTCTTATCCATAGATACACCAAACTAAAATATAGGAATCATAAGATATTCATTTTAGAAATAGATTACATTTCCCATCCTAAATATAAACAAGCATGACCTTGAGGTACTAAATGAGGGGCCTAAAAGTTCAAAGTTAACAAACTTGCACAAAGGTTGGATCATATGAACCTTTGTTTGTAATCATCAAAACAATAATTAGAACCTAGAATGTTCAACAAAGTAACGAAGATGCATAATTATTAAAGCCGCAAGGTGCACTAAGACGCAAGGAGGTCATGAGGCCTATAACAAGATAAGAGGTGCAAAAGAGAAAGGGGGAAAAAAGCAAAACTAAGAGTTATTTAAAAAAAAAAAAAAAAGCAAAACTAAGAGCTATCATCTATAAGAAAAATAAAATATATTAGCATTATATATTAAAAGTCTTACCTTAAACATGGAAAGTAGAGAAAATATATCTAATGAAAAAAATATTTTGGATTGGATTAAGAAAGCTAGAACTCATAATTTTGAAGTTTTAGAAATTTCAATTAAAAGAAGTTCAAATTGACTATCATTTTTTAATTTCAAAAATAATGTAACTTAATAATTTTTTTCTAGAACACTGAGCTCATATTTTAAGTATTTTCGATGTATTATTTTTACTAGGAAAGATAAATTAATGATTTTAAAAGTAAAATTTTGAAGAAAGCCACAATAAGTATCAATGTTTCTATTTTTAAAGAAAAAAAAAAACAAAGAAAAGAAAAAAGAACAAAGCTAAGAGATGGGGAAAGCATCAATTCAACAGTAAGTATTATTGTTTAAAAAAAAAAAAAACTGCAGCTGAGTACAATAGAAGGTTAGAAACCCAAAAATAGTCTAAGAAATTGGAGAGAGAAATAGAAACAAACTAAAACATGGGGAAAATAGAAGAACTTACAATGCTTGGATGCTAAAAATGGAATGACCAATATCTAGCAACTTTGGAGGTGGGTTGATCAAATTCCAGCAACTTTACATCATCAATGATGAATTTTCCAATGTGTTGACTATGGATTCTAGTAGGTTGGCAAATTCCCAATTTGGTAGAAGTTTCTTTTTTCAATAAAAATGCTCACCAGAGGTAGAAAAAAGAGAGGCACACCTTTCTTACTCCCTGCGCTTAGAAAAGGTGCATGCCTAGGCCCATAGGCATGCGGCTATTGAACAACACCGTATGCTCCTTGCAAGCACCTTGAGCGCACCTTTAACAGTTATGCTAAGATGGCTTGCACCCGACCAAATTTGGTCTAGTATTGAAAAGCAAATACATTGGCACAAAGGTCGAGTGTGTTGGCACTAGATCTTTTATGTATATTGACGTTGTCTAAGAAAACAAAATTTAGAAAGTATTTTAATTTAAAATTTTAATTAAGAAATGCATATTTTGCTGTGAATTTTCTGATTAGAAAGATAATATTTAATATTATTTAGGAATTTTCATTATGGTTTGGAATATTTAATTTTTACTATCCTACTTAGTATTGGTTTAGAATTTCCTAGTTGAGTTTTCTAATCTTAGCAGGAGTAAGATTAGTTAAAGCACTACAAAAACATGTGTAAGTAGTCATTTTCATATATTGTTGACAATGCAATTTTAAGTATTTGAGTTGGAAGGTTTGGTACCTACATCAATCTTAAACAAAATTAATAATATATTCTCTTTCCTTCTGTCCTTCAACTCTTGTTCAAGAAACTACATCAAATATAGTCCTAGGTTGTACAAAATAGAGAAAAAAAAAATCCATCAAACTGATTCCAACAATTTTATAATTGAAGCTTAGTTATATTAAATTTTCCTATTCCTACCTGATGTGAGATTCCATATTCTTTGATAAATTAGACACCTCAAATATGCACCCTTGTTGGCCCTTGGCACTAGATCATTCTAGATTGATTAAATAGACTAAATTTCAAACAAAATTAATTCTCAACTAATCATATTTTTTTATTTCTTTATCCATCATAGGAAAAAAAAATTTTCAAATGAAATTAAATTATCAGCTAAGATTTTTTAAATTTCTCTATACATCACTATAAATTTTCTTTTTTGGCATTAATCAAAACAGAAATTCATCCCTGTTAAGCACACCAATAAAGCTCAACTACCAAATTAACAATACAAGAATTGGATCTAAAATTTTTTGTTCTAATCTTTCAGCATTGTCCCAGAACATGAAAAGAGGGTAAATGGATTTTAGTTTATTTTGCAGTTCCTTCAAAAGTTCAATAGGTTGTTTCTCATCAAAGTTTACACGCACAAGCTATTTTCAATTCTATATTTCCAAAATACTATAAATCATAAATAATCACATAACCTAACTACAGAAAGGTTCTTAATTTTAAATTACAATAAAACATATGAGCATCAATGTTTAAACAGTCACATGGTTGCTCCTAATACAACATTGGGAATAATGTTTCTTTTTTCTCCATTTATAAGCCAGAACTATAATGTTGTTCCATCTAATAAAATTCCAAGTCTGCAACCAATATATCAGATATTGAGACTCATAAGAAATTATCATATCTACCGGAGAAAGCCAATAAGCTTCTAAACTTTCCTTATTAGGTAAGCTAGCAATTCAATAACACTAATTCTGCTATTTTTCACTAAACAATTCACCCAATTGAGTGAATATATAGTAGGGTAACACCTTGTGCAATTGAGATAATATGCCTAAAGTAAAGCCCTTGCTTTTCCTTTTCACCATTTGACACAAATTGGATAGATACTTCTTTGTATCTTTAGCATATTAAAATCTTTCGCAACCTTCTCCATTCTAACGCTTGCTAATAATTCGTAATCCAAATGACAGATGTTCAAGCCATCTTTACATTTCAAGATTGCAACATACACTAGCCACCCTTAAATTCTCATCTATAATGAATGTCTTCTTACAGAGCACTGATAATTGATACCCATAACCGAACAATTTCATGTTAAGTTGAGAAGAGTAAAGAGGAAAACATACTGATGGTTGTGGTGGGAAGACCAGAGAAAAGCAGGAACCGTGGATGGGAAAGCCAGCAGCAAAGGAAACTGAGCTGCAACTAACAAAAATGCCATCACTACAGCCTTCATCATCGCCATCATCATCTTTTCTCGCCTATAAACCATATACAATCAAAACGCAAACTCAAATTCAAAAATTATGATGATCCGATCAAAAATAAATCCAACAAATAAAAATCTAGCCGAATCAATTATAAGTTTAAGCAATTCGTAATCCAAAATTAAATTACTAAACTCAATTACCTCGAATCAAATATGAAATTAATCCGACGAGAAACCCAGACTACCGAAGAAGAAGGCAATTTAAAAATATATAAATGCTAGTTAAATAAGTGATTTTTTTATCACTAAGACAGGAAGGCACAGCAGATCTGATTGATGATGAAGTACAGAGATCCAAAATGGGGAAAACCCCTCGTTCGTTCCCAAGCACCCTCACTTATGGCTTTTTCTTTTTTTGTTTTCGTAAATGTTTTCTTTTATCTATCAAAATCAAAAAGCAAAACCCAGCGTGAGAATCACGAATTTTTTAATTTATTTTATTTCATTGGGCGTTATAATTTTAATTTATTTTATTAAACTCTTACATTATTAAAATTGATCATTTTAAATCATTTTTAACCTCTTGACAACACGTGTCTTGCAATAGTTTCGTTTAATACTCTCAAAGTTTTATGGATCTCTTCACTTTCATTTTGAGATACTCAAACTTTTAACTTTTATTATATTAAGTCCTTATAATTTTAATTTATTCTATTAAACCCTTATATTATTAAAATATATTATTTTAACATATTTTATTAAATAAATTTTCAAAAAATCTTAAATTTCAAATATGTCTCAATTTTTTATTTTTTATTTAAATATATTTTACAGTCAAATTTTAGATTTTAATTTTTTAATTGATCTAATTAGATTTAACATTAATTTTTTATTTTAATTAGAATAATATTTTTATTTTTAGACTATTTAGGTCTATTTTTTTTATCAAATACTATAAGAATAAATTTTTATATGAATAAAAATAATCTATAATTTAAAATAATAAAAACTGATTTTGAAAATGTAAAAAATTTTACAAAATTAAAATCAATCAAATTCATTTTGCTTAGAAAATTTTTCACTCTTCTTTAACTCAGATAATAGAATATTTATTCTAATTTACTAAAAACTAAAATATATTTTTCTTTCATTATATTTATTTATTAAATGTTTAATATCTAATTATTTAAATAATGAATCAAATAATAAAGATTTATAAATCTTAGTCTTACAAATATACTACAATATCCTTATAATGAAGTAAAAAAATATTAGTTATACTGAAATTTATGATTATATTATTTAAATTAACTATTGAGAATAATTTAATACAAAGTATTTAATAGATGAAAAGAATAAAATACACTTATATTTTAGTTTTTAGTAAATTAAAAATATTATATTATTTAAATTAAGAAAAAAGAGTGAAAATTTTTTTAGATTGAAAAAAAAATTAATTAATTTTAAGTTTTTCTAATTTTTTAAAATTTTAAAAATCATTTTTGTTATTTCAAAATTATTAATTATTTCTATTAATAAAATTTAAAAATATTTTTATATTGCTAATAAAAATAGACTGAAATAGTTTTAAAAATAAGATATTGTTTGAATTAATATTTAAGAGAAAAAGTAAAACATATGCACTAAAAATTATGATGTATTTAAAATCGTGTATAATTTTAAATTATATATATATATATATATAAGAAATTAATACAAATATTAAGACATTAGGAGTTGAAACTCTAAAGTAAAAGGTCCACGTACCATCAGTTTTCCTACCTGAAAGAGATGAGAAGCACACTTTAACAGCGCAATATTAAAAAAGGTTTAAAATGATCATTTTAATAGTATAAGAATTTAATAAAATAAATTAAAATTATAACAGTTAAATAGAATAAAAGTTAAAAGTTCAAGGATCTCAGGATTAAAGTGAAGAAACCCACATTTGCAATACTTTTACGACACTAGACAATTGCAAGATACATGTTGACGAAATATTAAAAAAAAAGGTTTAAAATAATCGATTTTAGTAGTACATAAGCTTAATAGAATAAATTAAAATTATAAAACTTTAATAAAATAAAAGTATAAAAAGTTCTGAGGGCATTGCGAAATCAAAACAAGTTTCATACTTCTATCATTCACAGAACGAAAATGGTTTGCCAGTTTGGAGCATCAAACGATGTCGTCTCCTAAGGGGGGACCCCACAAACCATAGGCTACAGGATTATGATTTGATGAACAACTAGCCTCCCCTTTCTTATATTAAGAATTTGTTAAGTATGACAAAATTATATTATAATATAAATTATTATTTTATTTTATTATCAATATAAATTAGTTTGATTAATAAGTTTTATTTAATAAATTAGATTATTTGAGAAAAATTTTAATCATAATATCTTTTAAAAAAATAACAGAATTATCGTTCAATTAAAAGACTAATATGTTATGATTTTTTCCTATTTTACCTTTATTTTTATATCATTTTATATTTTTCAACTATTTTTACTAGACAAATTATATTAATCAACTAAATTATCAATTATTAGATTTTTAGCTATTAGATTATCAGCTAGTATCTAGATTATCTGCTAATAACTAGATTATCAGTTAGTTTTTCCAAATAAAGTCTAATTATACAGGTTATACAAATAATTAGTTGTAAATCCACATGTTGCATGGTATGATTATAATAATAAATTTAAATAATTTTAATTTTTACTATTTAATTAATAATTAAAAATTAGTATATAATAATAATTAAAATTTATATATTATTTTATAAAAAATTATTATCAAATAAATAAAATAATAAAATTTCTCAAAATTTATAATTATGTATCAAGTTAGTTATAATAAAATATTATTTATTTATTCATACTTTTAATCTTATATGATATTATTTTTAGAAAAAATTTATTAAACTTGAATAAAATAATTTATGATAATCAATTAAATAAATATTATTAAATATTTTATATTCAAAATAAAAATAACAGATAATTGCAAACTATACATATATTTATATAATATAATAATATAAATATAAAATATAATATAAATATAATATCATTTATATAAATATAATTTATTTTTTATTTATGGAATCATGGTCTAATTCATTTTGAACACAAACTATAAAGTTTTTATTATCTCCTATACCATCTAATTAATTTTTGGTAACACCAATCTCAAAATATAAATATGTTAATATTATATAGAAAGTATGTTGATATTATACAAATAAAAGTATCAAACTGAGACCATCACACAAACAAAAAGAAGAAACTTGAAGGTAAATTCAAGGATCACATCATGTTGCAAAGTTTTAGCTCTGATAAGCTCCACAACCCAACTCATTTAATCAAACAAAAAAATTTCCACATGATATCCCAATAAAAATTTCCTTTTGCACCTCTACAGATTTTCTTTGGTTTTGTTCCATAAATGCAACCACACACAAATAATTTATTCAATCAATGAATAAAGGTCATATTGCAAATAATTAAAGCTATAGTCTTACATAATAATCATAAAAACATAATGGCAATTTACATTATTCAGAATAAAAAACGTACTTAGAACAGTGAACAACAAATATGGAAGAATGCATTAACAGCATGTGATAGATGACCATTGTCCCAAAATACATACTGCGTCATGTCAAAAGGACTATATGCAGTCTTCAGACTCCAACAAGATCAAACAATACCATTTAGAGTAAATGCTAAATATGGAGGATTTATGACAACAACACTCTAAGACATGTGAAAAGGTGGAAACAAATTTCTCTTTAATAATACATTTTTCTACGCATCCAAATAGAATTTTTTTTTTCTCATAAAATGTAGTCCAAGCTTGAATATCTAAGAAAGTGAAATTTGGGTTAAAAAAGTTTAGATTAATACACTCTAAGGACACATATTGTGGCCTAACATAATTATTTCCTTTTATTTCTCTCTCACTTTCGTTTTTTTTTTTTTTCAGCTATTATTCCCAATCTATTCTTCTTTTCCCTTGGCCTGTCCGCGTGACAAAGACTATTAGTATAAGCCCCCATCTTATTATTAGCAGGAGGATGAGGTGGTTGTGATTTGGATTGTCTTGTTGTGGAAACTGACACTCATGAGCTATATACCAGCTTTGAATGCCAATTTTTAAATCGCTAAATTGTAGTTATTCTAACAAATATCCAACACTCACGAATAAGCAAATCTCTAATTAGAATCCAACCTTTAAAATTTCAAAACTGATCAAGTTGCACCTTAAATTAATTCAAATTTGGATATAAATAATATAAAGCTTTCAGTCCTCTTGAATCTAACTCAGTCTCTTGGAGCTTTTTAAAGGCTTAAACAAAACAAAACTCACACAAATTTTACGTCAGATTTTTTTGGCTTGTTTTTGCTCCAGCCATATTAGATTATAATAATGATTCAAAAAAACAATTATGATAATAAATTGTAGATAACTTTAATATTTCATCAATTAATTGATTAATTAAAAATTAATATATAAATAATAAATAAAATTCATTATTATTTTATGAAAATTCCTGTCAAATAAATAAAATAATTAAAATTAAATTAATATAATAAATTTAAATAATAATATAATTTTTAAATATGAAAATTAAAAATTTTGTAATTTAATTTTTTTGTTAGCCTTTTTTCGTCTTTTTAATTTTTTAATTTTGTCTTATTACACAGGAAATCAAATATTAATTATTATAAATGTGAAGAATTTGCTATATTGTTAAACTTACTAAAGTATTTTTATATAAAGATTTTTCTATATTGATAAATTTTTTATATTTTCTTTTTATTAATTGAGGATATGAAAAATTTTCTTATACTGTTAGACTTTTAAATTATTTTTATATGAAAAGTTTTTTATATTGTTAAATTTTTATACTTTTTGATTAATTGAGAAAATTAAATGTTTGTTATTAGTTTACTTGTCACATATAAAAGTGAAAATATATTATATTACCACTTATTAGAAATATTATATTACTAATACAATTACTTAACAAATGATAAATATTTGTTTAAATTTGAATATTAATTTTAAATAACTTAATATTTATTTATATCAAATAATTAATTAATTAGTTGAATGATTGAAATTAATATAAATAGTAATTAAAATTCATTATTCTTTTGTTATATATTATTATTTTATTAAAATTTTACTAAAAATAATAAATTTTAATAATAATCTAATTTTTAATTAATAAGAAAATACCACAGTTTCATGTTTTATTGGCTTTTTTTTATTTTTTAATTTTTCATATTATCTAGAAAATTAAATATTAATTATTATGAATGTGAAAATTTTTTTATATTGATAAATTTCTAAATTATTTTTATTTGGAAAATTTTCTATATTATTAAACTTTATAAATTATTTTATGTGGAAAATTTTATATTGTTAAATTTTCTAAATATTTTTTATTTGAAAATTTTTCTATATTATTAAACTTCTTAATTATTTTTATGTGAAAATTTTTCTATATTATTATACTTTCTATATTTTCTTTTGATTAATTCAAAAACTAAATATTTAATTATTAGTTTACTTACTACATGAGAAAATGAAAATATATTAGATTGGTATCTATCAGAAATATTATGTTATTAATATAATTATTTGATAAATGACAAATATTAATTTCAAATTGAGTTTAAAATCAAAATTAATTGTACATATTAATTAATAATTAGAATCGATAATATTTTTTATATTTGTGGCAAACTCGAGCATTGTATGGTATAGATGTAATAATAAATTTAAATAAAATTATTTTTATTTTTATTAAAAATTAATTAATTAAACACTTCATTTATCTAATCAAACTTTCAATTGTCATGCTCATCATTAGAAGTGTTGTTCTATTTTCTCACCTCCTTAGCTTTGTCATATGCTAATTTCATATTCTCAACTCATTTATAATTTTTCAACTAGTTTTTAACTTGTAGATCTATCAAATTTCTTTAGCTTATTTAATTGATGTAATTTCTTAGGATTTAATGAAACTATATTGGTTCAACTACAAACCCTCTATTATTCATACAATCTCTTAATTAAAAGTCAAATTGCACATTTTTCATTAAATAAGATTAATTGAGGTTTTACACCTTTAACAAGCTTGATAGTTGTGATCACATGTGAAAGGGCTAAATTTTATGTAAATAACCTATTTTTAGCACGCTTCACAGAACACATCTCATTGAAATACCATCAAAAACTTAGATTTTATAGGAAAAGAAGTTATTAAGTTCTAGAATGTAGAGGACACCATTATAGTAGTAATGCATGAAATGCATGTTCTTCAAAATGATGGAAGAGATTGAATATTAGCTTGAGAGGGATCCAACTCCTCAAGAAGTCAAAATATAGGATGAGGAAGTCAAATAACTTCTAATAGGACTTATTATTGGGAGTTCAAGTGAAAATCCTTTATCTTTTAATTTTGATTCTACTTAAATTATCTTACTTAAGCTCTACTAGCTTAAGAAGAAGTGATAAAGGATGGTAAACAAAAGATACTAAGGAAGTTAGATGAGAGTGTAAGCGCCTCAATTTTGTGGCTACACTTGAACAAGTAGAATTTTGCTTGTGACTCTTTAACCTTTGATCGACCATCAAAGGGTCGAGAGGACAAATATTATATATTGGTGCAACCCTATCTTATGGTGTGTGTTGGGATCATCATAGGATCCTTGGAGGGCATCACGATGGGTAGAAACCCTTAATAGAGATCAAATGACCAATGGGGGAGCCAGTGTAGGATGATACTTTAGTATCTCCCCTAATTTGAATGGAGTTACCACCTAACTTTGATTAGGACAAAATTTTTGGTGAAAAGGATTTTGAGCCTAATAGGTTAATATATAAGACCCAATTCATCTTCATTCCATTAAAGATCTGGTTTAAAAATTAGGTATGATGTTGTGAAGAGGTTAGATATCCAAACTGCTTGAATTTAGGGATCCAAATATGACATCCATTTCCGTTTATTAAGTATGGCATTCATGTTTGAGTATTCATATGTATAAAGGTTAGTGTATCTTTCAAACACAATAAAAAAAAGCATGCCAATTTACTTATTTAATGTACGTATATATTAAGTACAACCCATTTAATGTTGATGACCACAAACTGATTCCTATTTAGGCATATGTACATGACACAAGGAGAGAGGGAGAGTTGAAATTCAACTGACAACATGTGCTCTATATATCTATATGCAAAACTTTATGCTCCAAATAGCCCATATGGCATGCTTCATTGTTTGAAAAATAATTATGATTTGATGAGTCACAACTCAGTGAATAAACATAATAATAAGATTTTAATGACACAATCAATAATTAATTATTATTATTATTATTATTATTATTATTAAGATACATTACAAGTACAACATTGACTTATGCAAGTGCAAATGCAATAGTTTGATTGATTTTGTCATGACCTTTTAAGGCAAACACTGCTCTTGAGAATTGATGTGGTTCAAGTGATATTTAATTTTGTTGACTAGCATATAATATGTGATTCATTTGATCAATAATATGTGCCATAATAGGACATATCAGTCCCTTTACTAAGTGATTGCAAGTGTTTGACAAGCTGGTCACAATATCCTTTTAGTTCCATATGCAAGTGTTCATTCGCAATGATATAACAAGTAATCATTAAGATCATATAATTCAAACTTGACTTGTATTCACATCTATAATACCACAATTCAATCATGTACACATAAAATAGAGTCCAATCATATCTTAAAATTATACATATACACATTAGAATTCAATTATGGTTTTTACTCATCTTTGATGCAACCAACCCTTATGGTAGGTTTAAACCTATCTCTTACGCTTCCTCAATATGTTGAGATCCTGAAATTTGATACATGGATGATTATAAATATGTCAAAAATGATTTTGCATACTTGATATGAAACTATGGTTATGTTCCATACAAGTGGGTTAACTAATGTTTATTGTTCCATACAAATGACTTGATTCTTTTTTCTACATAAACTAGACACATATTGATATAACATACTCAAATTTTGGGTTAATATAAGGCTTATAAAAAATACGGTGAATTTTTTAATTATGTCATGTTCCTGTGTGACCACAGTCTAATTAAGTCTTACAATATTGAGCATATCTCAAATTATACCAATCCAGTTGTAAAATTGATATACCAACACTTATATAACAAATAAAGAAACATTTTTCTTTACACTTTATCTAATTCAGTATATAAGGTCATCAAATTAAATGATCAATCCTAGGATAAGCAGGTTTCATCAAGTTCAAAATTATTCATAATGAACGAGCAATATTTCATCACCTATCATATATTTTGCAAAACTATCATAGGTATCTAGATGAGACATTATTCTATAATTTTGTGTTTTAAACATCCACTAATTCCCATTTTATGGCCATCAAATTCTAGGTAAATCAAATTAATAGATTGAATAGGTTTCCATAGGTTATAGTTCAATGACAATCAAGGAGCAATATGTCTTCCTACACAATAAATGAAGTAAAATTATTTTATAAGCATTTAGATAGGATATAAATATGCAACTTTCACATTTTACACTTTATCTAAATCAGCCTATAAGGCCATCAAAATATATGAACAAGACTGAGGAGCTTTCAACAAGTTATGAACCAATCCTAGTCAAGGGGCCATAGCTCTTCACATACACCATATTAAGCAAAATTGTTTTACATGCATTTAGATGAGGCATAAATCTATAACATTTATGCTCTACACTTTCCTTAATTCCTTTATGAAATCATGGGTGCTACAGTATACTCTGATAACAAAACCATCATGGAAGCTCTTATATCTCTAATGCTTTTAACAATTTTCATACATTAACTCTACCTATAATCTCTCTATAATTCTTACTAATTAGCCATGTTTAACATGTTAGGAGAGAGGAATTCATATGGAAAGAAGATAAAATCACTTACCTCTTTTGCCAAATCTAGACAAGTTTAGGGTTTCTTCCTAGTTAGCTTACTTCTTCTTCCTCCTTATCTTCCTCCTCTTTTCCTCCTTTGTTTGTTTCTTTCTTTCTTTCTTAGAACTCTTTTTATTTTGCTACCCCTTATATTTTTCCTATCTTATCTACTCCTAATGAAAGAGAAATTCAATTTGTATATCCACTTTAACAAAACAAAATTATGGTGGGTTACTACTATTAGTTAGAAGTTTAATTTTTCTCTATTATCTCTCTTCTTCATTCTTGCATCACCTTTATCCCTCTATTAATTCTCATATGCTCCTTATTCTTTTAATAAGTTCTAAAACACCATTATTTAAAATATTATAACACATACACAATATATGACAATTTGCCATGCAACTATGCAAACATCACATTTATGTTCAAGTGCCTCAAACACAAATGGTGCAAGTGTTATCATCGTGCTTATCAAATGCACATATCTAAGTGATCATTTATGCAATGCATATGTTCATGTGTGATTGTAAATCATTTATGCAATGCATATATTCATGTGAGAATGCTAATGAATGAGGATATAAATGTTATATTTTCTTCCTTTCTTATAAAGACTTTCATCTTCAAAATTCAATACCTATAAAAAATATATAGATATTATCATTTCATATTCTCTTTAGTTTCCTATATGGCCTTTTCTTATAAGTGGTTTCTCCATGATACCTTAACCAAAGGGATTTCTCAATTTCATAATTGTTTTTTCTTATAAGTAATGATTTTCACTAGTTCTCCAACATAGCTTATATCATTTGCAACTGTTATTGTAGGATCCGTAAGTATATGTGTAGGATCGAATCGATACTTTTTGAGTATAATCATTTGAAATACACTGTGAATCTAAGCCATCTCTAGTGGTAGTACTACTTGTCAGCTAATAGACCAATTCTTTCTAGGATCTCACATAGTCCTACATATTAAGGACATAGTTTTCACTTTTTGTCAAATTAAATTATTCCTTTCCAAGTTGAAACTCAAAGGAGCACTTCAACTCCCACCTTATATTCCATTTCTCTCATGTGTTGGTTTGTATAAGTCTTTTGCCTATCTTGCCCTACTTTAAGTTTACTCTTGATTACTTTCACCTTGTCCATAATGTCTTACACTAGTTATGGCCGTTCTAAAACACTTATCCCTTCTTCATCCCAATAAATAGGACTTTAACATTTTCTTTCATATAATGTTTCATATGGTGCCATCTGTATATTATTATGATAATGATTATTATAAGCAAATTCAATTAAGGCAATATATTTATCCCATGCACCTTTAAACTCTATCACAAATCTCGAAGCATGTCTTCAAGTGTTCGAATTGTTCTTTTTCATTATTCATTTGTCCGAGGATGAAAAACAATACTAAAACTTAACTTAGTACCTAAGGCTCATTGTAAACTCACCCAAACTTGAGATGTAAATCGTGGATCTCTATCTAATACAATGGACACTAGAACACCATGTAATCTCACAATTTCATCCATATATTTCTTGGCCAAATGCTTAAGTGAACTACCCTATCAGATAGGCAAAAAGTGAATTAACTTGGTTACTCAATCAATGTTTACCCATATAACATCATTCTTCTTCAAACTTCTTAGTAACCCATGTATAAAGTCCATGGTTATTCTCTCCCATTTCCATATCAGAATTGATAATGGTTTCAATTTTTCAATTGATACTTGATGTTCTATTTTAATCTGTTGACAAGTCAAATATTTTAAAATATAGGATGCCACATCTTTCTTCATTTTAGGCCACCAAAAATGTGATCACAATGTATTATACATTTTCTTCATTATTAGATGCATCATATATGGAGCATTGTGTGCTTTTTTTTAGGATTTCTCTTCAGAAGTTATCAACATTAGATACACAAATACGAGATCCCAACATTAAGGCATCATTTTGAATATCAAAATCAATGTCTCTCCTTTGTTTTACATTTTCAGTAATTTTTTGTAACTACGAATCCTTGCCCTATGCTTCATTAATTTGATCATGTAATATTGATCTCAATCAAAAAGTAGCAATTAATACCCTATTCTTTTACATGTTTAGTTTCACATTCATAATTCATAACTAAACTAAATAAGATAAATGAAAATACTAGTAAATGAGCTACACTGCTTCTTGATTTCTTACTCAAAGCATCTGCTAATATTCAATGGTGTAATCATAATCTCTTAATAATTCTAACCACTACCTCTATCTCATGTTTAATACTTTTTAGCTCAACAAATACTTCAAGCTCTTGTAATTTATAAATATCTAAAAAGTTTCTTCATATAAGTAATACCTCCATATTTTCAAAGAAAGTATAATAATAAGAAGTTTTAAGTCATGCACTGGATAAGATAATTCATAACGCATTAACTATCTAGATGCTTATTCAATTACCTTATCATATTACATTAAAACACATCCCAAACCTTGATAAGAGGCATCACTATAAATGATAAATTCTTCATTACCTGTAGGAATGATTAACACTAGAGTAAATATTAATTTTTTTAATTCATTAAAACTTTCCTGACATGCTTCATACCATTAAAATGCTATATTTTTTGTTAAGTAAACTAGTCAAAGAAACAACTATAAGTGAAAAACCTTCAACAAATCAACAATAATGCCCAACTATTCCTAAAAAACTTTTAACTTCTGCAACACTCTTTGAGGGTTTCCTAGTTTACTATTACTTTAATTTTGTTTGGATCCACCCTCAACGCCCTTTTCAAAAAATACAAGTCCCAAAAATACCACGTGATCAATTCATAACTCACATTTGCTTAGTTCAACAAATAGTTATTTTTCTCTCAAAATTTGTAATACAATTCTAAAATGTTGTTCATATTTCTCTTTGTTCCTTAAATACACTAGCATGTCCTCAATGAACACAATTACAAATTTGTCCAAGTAAGGCTAAAATGCCTTGTTCATAAGAGCCATGAATGTAGCTAGTGCATTAGTCAACCAAATGGTATCACTAAAAATTTATAATGCCCATACCTGATTCAAAAAGTAGTCTTTAATATATTTGGATTTGAGATTTTGAGCTGATAATAGCCTAATTTTAAGTTAATTTTAGAAAACACTTGTGCTCTCTACAACTAGTCAAACATATCATCTATTCTTGGTAAAGGATATTTGTTCTTCATAGTAACCTGGTTCAACTACCTATAATTAATAACAACCTCATTGTCTCATCTTTCTTTTTAACAAATAACACTAAAACACCCTATTGTGACATGTTAGGTTTGATGAATCCCTTTTTAAGTAGTTCCTACAATTGAGTCTTCAATTCATTCAACTCAATTGGAGCCATCCTATAAGGTGGAATGGATCTCAGTGATATTCTTAGAGCTAACTCAATTGTGAATTATATCTCTTTATCAAGCTACAAACTGGGTAAATCAATTGAAAATACATATGAAAACTCATTTATCACTAGAATATTCTTAAATGGTTCATTTATGAACCTTATGTCTGCCACATGCGCTAGATAAACTTCATAACCACCTTTAATCATGTAAAAAGCCTTGACAGCAAAAACTAGACATGCAAGTACAATTTGTCTTTCCTCTTGAAACACAACCCTTGTTTGATTTGGAGATTCCATAATAACTTTTTTAATAAAACAATTCATTATTACATGATATTTGATCAACTAGTCCACACCCAGTATCACATCAATTTCATAGAGTGGCGATAGTACTATATCAATATTCAACTCAGTGTCACTAATGCGAATCACACAATCACAATATACCTTATCCACAATCATTACATCTCTCAAAAGAGTACTTCAACATTGGTTAAAACCTAAAGGTTGATGCTTACTGCACAATTACGATGTCATGTTTAATGAAATGAATGAATGTGTGGAGCTAGGATCAATTAATACATCAACTTCTAAATCATGGAGAAAAGTTTTACCAGTGATAACTTTAAGAGTAGCAACGACTTCTTGCCTAGTCATGGAAAATAATTTAGGTTATTTTAGTGTTTAGAACTCTAACCTTTTGATATGCTTATACCCTGACCAGCTGTAGTTGTTTTACCTCTGCCTTTTCCCTTGCCAAATGATACATCAATACCACTTGCTTTTGGAACTTCAATAATGGATTCTGTTACAACTCTGCCTCTACCTCCTTCTGACACTCTAGAGCTTTATAAACAATCTTTAAGCATATAATCAAAAGACTCGTATAAGTAGCACCCACCAGTCAATTTTCTATATTCACTCATGTGTTGCCTTTTACAATGTATACATAAGGGTCATTGTTGCATAACTTAGCCTTGACCTCTACTTGTATAAGATGAAACTTCTAACTCCTTGCATCTATAGCTAGAGCGACCACCCTTGGTACTAGACAGTTGTGGCATATGATCTTCACATTTACTTTTCTTTTTGCTAAAATCTATTATAAACTCATTAGGTCTCATTCTTGCCTATTGCTCTTTGGCCCCATTTTTGCCTATTACTCTTTCTTTTCTTTTTCTAATCTTTCCACTCTAATTATAACATAATTTAGCTTGAAATAACTCTCAAGATCTAAAGTAGTGATCTTGCTTTTGATTTTGATCTCAGATTACAGTCCCTTTCAAACTTTTGACATATGTGATTGTTAGTGGTGACCATAAAGGATACATTATGACATAATTGATTAAACATTACCTCATATACTCAACCATAATCATCTGCCCCTATTTCAGATTCATAAATTCTATTCTTTTCTTATCTTTATATACTTATAGCATGTAATTATTGTTGAACTCATGAAAAAAATTATCCCATGTAAGCACTAAAGGTTAGACATCATTCCCTAGAATGGTTTCCCACTAATCATATGCATCCTCCTGTAACAATGACGTTGTATAATCAAACTTTTCTTCTAGTATGTATTTTATCAAATTCAAAACTTTATGTGTTCTTTATAGCCATATCTTTACCACTACTATATTTGTTGTACCACAAAATTCAACTGTACCATGTTTTCTTAATTTGTCATACCTTTTTTCTTTGATTTTTTTAGACCTTGTATTGTATGTTTACAAGTTCTATATTATGGTTGCCCATAAGGAATGTGTTATGCATGAGAATGTGTAGGTGATCTAGCTTTCTTAAAAGGTTGATCTCTTAATGGTTGAATGCAAATCAATTGATTTCTCTCTCCATAGCGAGTCATGGTAATGCATAATAGTGCAAAAGTTATGTCAAGTTTATATGTATGTCCTTATGGAACCTATCCCTACTTTAATACTAAAAACTATAACATCCTTTTCCATTTATTAATCATGGCATTCATATCTAAGTATTCATACATAAAGGTTAATGTATCTTTCATACACAATTAAAAAGGCATGTTAATTTCTTATTTAATGTACATATATGCTAAGGACAACTTATTTAATATTGGTGACCATAAACCAATTCATATGCAAAACTTTATGCTTTAAAATAACTCATATGTTATGCTTCACTGTCCGAAAAAAAATTTGTGATTTGGTGTGTCATGACTCAATGTATAAAAGTAATAATAAGATTCTAAGGGCACAATCAAAATCAATTATTATTAAGATGCATTACAAGTATAAGCATTAACTTATGCAAGTGCAAATGAAATAGTTTGATTGATTTTGTCATGACTTTGCAAGGAAAATGCTACTTTTGGGAATTCACATAATTCAAGTGACATTTGATTTTGCTAACTAACATATAACTTATGATTTATTTGACAAATAGCATCTGCCATAATAAGACATATCAATCCCTTCGTCAAGTGATTTACAAGTATTTGACAAGACAATCATAATATCCTTTTAGTTCCATATGTAAGGGTTCATTCACAATGGTATAACAAGTAATCATTAAGATCATATAATTCAAACTTGACTTGTATTCACATGTGTAATACCACAATTCAATCACATACACACATAATAAAGCCAATCATATCTTAAAATCACATATATACACATTAGAATCTAATTATGACTTTACTTACTTTTGACACAACCAATCTTTATGGTAGGTTTAAATTTCTCTTTTTGGCTCCTCAATGTGTTGAGATCCTAAAATTTGATGTATATATGATTATAAATATGTCAAAATGATTTTGCATGCTTGATATCAATTTATAGTTATGTTCCATGCAAGTGGGTTAAGTACTTATGTTTATTATTCTTGTATGGCGGTCTGACCTTATTACATTATGACTATAATAACTTTTGTTATATCTATCTAAATTACTTGATTCTTTTTTTTTTTTACATAAACTAACACATAATGATGCAACATTGTCAAATTTTAGGTTAATATAAGGCTGAAAAAAATATGGCGAATTTCTAAATTCTTCCTTATTCCTATGTGACCATAGTCTGATAAGGTCTTATAATATTGACCCATATCTTAAATTATACCATATCTCAAATTATACTAATCCAATTTCAACACTAATTTACCACTAGTTAAATAACATAGAAAACATCATTTTTGTTATTTTACACTTTGTTTAATGCAATCTATAACATCATCAAAATAAATGATCAATCTTAGGATGAATTAGTTTTATCAGGTTTAAAATTAGTCATAATGAAGGAGTAATATCTCATCACCCATGGTATATTTTGCAAAATTATTTTACAAGCATCTATATGAGACATAACTCTACAACTATCATGTTTTTCACATCACTTAGTTCCCATTCTATGGCCATCAAATTCTGGGTAAACAAACTTAATAGATTGAGTAGGTTTCCACCAATTCTGGGTCAATCATAATCAAAGAGAAATATCTCTTCCTATATAATAAATTAAGTAAAAATATTTTATAAGACTTTAGATGAGATATAAATCTACAACTTTCATGTTTTAAACTTTTTCTAAATCAACCTATAAGGTTATCAAAATATATGAATAAAGCCAAACTAAGGAGGTTTTAGCAGGTTATGAACCAATCCTAATCAATGGGTCATAGCTCTTCATATACTTAAGGAAAATTATTTTACATACATTTAGATGTGGCATAAATCCACACTTCATGTTTACACTTTCTTTAATTCCTCTTCTAGGGCTGTGAAATCATGGTGTAATAGTTTACTCTAAAACTGACATAATGAACTTTTATATCTCTTATGAATTTAACAACTTCCATACATGAACTCTACTTATAATCACTCTATAATTCTTACTAATCATGAATGTTCAACATGTTATAGGGGCAAAATTCATATGTGAAGAAGATAAAATCACTTATCTATTTTACTAAAGTTTGAAATTCTTCCTAACTGGCTTACTTCTTTTTCTTCTTCTTCTTCTCCTTTCTTTTTTTCTTTCTTTCTTCGCTCTCTCTTTTTGTTGCTACCCCTCACATTTTTCCTCTCTTCTCTACTTTTAATGGAATAGAAATTCAATTTGTGTGCCTACTTTAATAAAATAAAATCATGGTGGCTTATTACTATTGGTTGAAAGTTCAATTTTTCCTTTTTAATCCTTCTTCACTCCTTCATCATCTCTATCTCTCTATTAATTTTCATGTGCTCCTTATACTTTTAATAAGTTCCAAAACACCATTTTTTTAAGATATTATAACATGCACATAACATATGATAATTTGCCATGCTATTATACAAATATCACATCTATGTTCAAGTACCCCAAATGCAAATGGTAAAAGTATTATCATCGTGTTTATCAAATGCACATATCTAAGTGATCATTTACGCAATGCATATGTTCATGTGAGATTGCAAATCATTTATGTAATTCATATGTTCATGTGAGGATACTAATGAATGAGGATGAGGATGTTACATCGGACTTCAAATATCTTTAGTTCACCATTACAATTTTAGCCTTAATGTTTAATGAGTCCATATTAGATGGCCCTAAAATATCTATTTAGTGTATTTCAAATCATTCACAACATCCAAAGATTTATAAGCATTCACCGTGGAGAGGGAGGTATATTTAAGAACATGAAAGGGGATTGTTATGCTATTAATAAAAAATAAACACTAAATGTGCATTAATGGACTCCCCCAACCTGTAAAAGATGCTCATATTAGTCTTTAAACAAATGTAAGCAAGCCATCCAAAATAGCTCCTAATTCTACTCTAAATGAACTAACTTGAAAAAGTGGCAAATCATCTTATCTTTAGGAATGAGAATTCTAGCCTAATTAGTCAAATGCAAATTATGATATTAAGAATTAAATTAGGGGCCTTAAAATGATGTCCAAGTCCATTATTAAGCATTGTTAAACAAAATATAAAACATAAACATACCTTTCATCCATCGAACTCAACATCGACTTTTTACAGGTGGCTTGTGATTATTAGGATCCATCTACCCATTTCTTTTATTTTGGTGGAACAAAGATATGCTCCCTTTTTTAATGAATTTAATGCCATTCTGGACTGTCATACCACTAATGTCAATCAAATTGTGTTGCCACACTTAGGTTACCCATATGTCTTGTTCAATTTGTCATATGATGAGGTGCCCCTATATACCTTGGGGGAGAAGAAGATAAGGTTATCTCCTTTACTTGTATGACATCCTTAGAGGGATAGTGCTAAGGCTACCTAGGCTTATATCTTGGTGGCCATCTTGATAAGGGAGTTTCTAATTTGCAAGGACAACTATGAGACCAACCTTCAATTTTACCCCTTATTAAAGAAATCAAGTTAGGAAAAACCTACTTCTCGTGATCTTTGGTAAGACTATTGTAGGCTTGGATAAGGTCACTTTGGGTATCAACAAGTCTTTCTAGGGTAGTCCACTACTGCTTTGGGTGCATGCTTCCTATAGCCTTTTATTATTATTTTATTTTTAAATTTTATTTTATTAATTTATTTTTCATCCTAACTTTTTTCTAGACTGCCCTTATGAGTTTTCAATCTAGTAAGTCGTTCATTTTTGCTTAGGTCGCCTTTTTAGGTTTTCAACCTAACAAGCTTTCTTTTTTTTTTTTTCTTCCTCTTCTTTTTCTTCTTCCTTTTCCTCTTCCTCTTTCTTTTTTATTATTTTTTCTTTTTCTTCACTTTTTTCTTTTTTTTCCCCTTAGATTTAGCTGCAAGAGAGGTTAGGATTGATGGAGGCTCTTACTATAGACATGAGGTAGTATTTCCTATAGTATCATTCAAATCACCATTTGTTGAAACCTATGTCCACTGGGTAGAATAGACTGATTAGTTATCTCACATATATGATTTTGATATTTATTAGACATGCCTGTGGTGGAGGCTGACTTGAGTTATATTAAGGATTTGAGGAAGGAATGTGATTATCTGTACTTTAACATCTAGCATCTTTTACTACCCTACTAGAATTCGTCGATAGTTTAGGGCTATACAAGACACGATAGGCTTTCTCCCTTCCTTCATAGAGGGATCTCTCATTCATCATTTCTTGGATAAGGTGGAGGCCCTATGGGTTGATCATTATATCTATCATGTTTTACTATTGAGACTTCCACCACTTACGATGCTAATTTCGAGGCTTGGTTATTAGACAATTAGAGACATAAGACTTAGATCTCTAAGACATTCAAAACAACAATGTATACATAGAGAAAAAAAATTCTTATATTTCATTTAGCTTTAAGAAATGTTTGACAAAGATTACTTTCATTATAAAAATGCATTTTCTTTTAGTACTATACTTGCCATGAATTATCAAAATTTTCATATCACATTAATTTTATTCATGCTTCCTACTTTTAATAATGAGACACTAGAGTACCCCATTTTCCTAGTTAATATCTTTAATGTGCTAGCTCTCTGCTCTTCGTCCCTTTTCCCTAGTGGTTATCTTATTATTGTCGTCCTTATTGATCAAGTTCCTTATTGATTTGCCATTGTTTTTCTTCAATGATCATTGACACTCTCTCATCTTTTATTTATTCTTTTTATTTTCTCTCTCTTTTTCATGTTTTAACTTCTGCTTAATTTGGCTTTTTAAGTATTTGACTTAACGAGCTTATTTTTCTTTCAACTCACCTTATATAAAGTACCTTTTCAATACATCTAGGTTCATCAGCTTCGAAAACTCATTCCATCCACGTTCAATAATTTCACACCTACGCCTGAGTATAAAGACCTTCATCTTAATCAACACTTGAAGGGACTTCTTATCCATCTTTATTGGTAACATTACTTTTATCCCATTCATTAATAAGTAAGGTGACATCCCTGTTAATGTCCTAATGGCAATGCAATATCCTCATAATGCGAAAGGTAGCTTTTTCGACCAATATTTGTAGGTTTCCACCATTATAGTCAAACCTATAGAAGAGTTTTTCTATGGCTCACTCATAATCCAATCCCAAAGATGTTTAAAGGCTCACACTAAGATTGTACAACTCAATCACAAAGAGCAACTAAGATAGAAAGAGAGAGAGAGATAGAGATAAAGATAGAGAGAGAGAGAGAGAGAGAGAGAGAGAGTTGAGAAATAAATTTGTAAGAGTTTGGTCTTAGTAAATGTTATTCTCTTGTATTTATATCCATTTGGTAGAGTTTTTATAGGTTACCCTTACCAAAGAACTGTTGCTAACAAAACTATCTCTATATATCAAAAGTTGGTGGCAAAATTATGCATTTAATGCTTGTTAAGCAAAAGTTACAGTCAAGACAACCTAGTCATGATCGCAATTCAAGTTTCACTTTAGATTTTTCTTATTCATGGTCGAG
>CATIWR010405286.1:0-21160 GCA_949677035.1 Omphalea diandra
TATACAACATTCCCTTAATTTAAACTACCATACATTATAATACATCCCCCTACCATTCTTAAGCTTAGATAATACACCTTACAACATTTCATCGAGTGAATAACTCCTTCAGGACAGAAGGAGTCGTGTAGATTGCCATGGGCCTTTCTTTAGCCTGCTTCAGCGAGTATAGTTTGCAGAGGGCCTGTCCTGCTACCTTCCAAGCAAAGCTACAATACCTAGAAGAACTTTGCTCCCTGGCATAGTTATAACAAAGCTGGTAAATAGCTCGAGCCTCTTCAAATATGTCCTCCTCCTTCCTCATGCTCTCCTCAAATTCCGCAGCTTCATATAAAATTTGTAAGATGATTAGTACGAACTAGACAAAACATTAAGCATGAAAATAAAGCATGTATTTCCTATAGACTTCACTAGCTGCCTAATTTTTGGTCTCTTTGCAATTTAATGCAGCTTTCATCTCTAGCCTGTACTCGTCATAAAGTTTCTTCCACTTCACTAGGCATGATTCAGAGACAGTGTCATTGAAACAAAGGAGTTTCCAAACTTCTGCATCCAATTAAAAGCAGATATTCATAAAATCAATAATAGCATATAAAATACCTAGATGGGGTAATTAATCATCCCATGATAGTTGATATCTTCAATAATGAATGAGAAATTCTCACCAGTTTTCAGCTGATCATATTTTTCATATGCTTTCACCGTGTCATAAATTCGTCCAAGGCTGCTTGAGGTGACATTTATCGAGAATTCTTTAACAACATTAGAATTCACACTAAAATTGCCAAGAAAACTCAGTTGCCCACCCTAGTATCAGTGCTTAATCCAGAGTCTATAAGGTAATTGTCTACTGGAGTAAATCCACTGCATAAAAATGCAAAGCTAAAGATTGCTGAAACCCAGATGAAAATTTTGAATCCCCTATCAACCAACATTATAAGATAGGGAAAATTGTTAAAGAACAAAGAGATATGTGAAATGTTTGAGCTTAACCAGATCCTCGGGTTCCTACAAAGATAGAGAAGTCTACGAAACAAAGTTCCATATCAAAAGCCACCCACGGTGTGAACCCATAAACGTAAACGAGATCCAATACCCAAAAACACATAATCCATCATCATTCTCATCATCACCATCATCTCCTCGGCAAGAAACAAATTATACAGCAATAAGACAAAGGAAAAAAAAAAAAAAACAAAACAAAAACCAAACAGAAAGCTATATCGTCAGTAGCAAACAAAAATGGTGAAGATGATGCTGCCCGTTCGAGATCAGACGAACACACAACACAACAAACACACAAACACACCCTAAACAAAAATCAAAGAAACAGAGGACAAAAATCGTGAAACAGATAGTCGTTTGAATTACCTCAGCCCGTTCGAGATCTACCAATGAATCACCGTTGTTGATGAAGTTGATGCTGCCAATTTGATGAAGATGAAAGCCAGTGACGTTTTGGACGGAGAATTCGGTGATGGTTTTGTTAAAGAAAGGAGACGGAAGCTTGATTTTGCCGAATGAAGGAGGCCAAACTCGGGAAAATAGGCAGGTTAGGTCGATGGGCATAATTGTAATTTCACAAATAATACCCTCTGTTTCTGCCTGTTTCTCTCCGTTTTGGGAAGAAAAGGGGGGAGGGAAAATAACTTTATTTTCCCTCCCCCTCTAGATTTCACTCTCTTCCCAAACAGGGGAATCAACAATTCATTCCTTATTTTAACCCCATATTTTCCTCTCCTCTTTATTTTCCTCTCATCCAAACACAGGCTTATGCTTCTTTAAAAAAGCCATAGAGAAGGGTTCGGATATATATATATAGATTGACTATAATTTTTTAATAGGAAATAATATAATATATTTTTATTTTATCATGTGATAAGTAAACTAATAAATAAATATTTAATTTTTTTAATTAATTACAAAAATATAACAATTTTAATAACATAAGAAGTTCTTCACGTATATAAAGTTTAATGCTATAAAACAAAATCACTTTAATCCCTTTTAGAACTTAATTGTAATTTCTATTATTATTACTAATCAAGTTTTGAATGGATTTTAGAACTAGTGACAAAAATTTGATATAATGGGCTTGGAATAGGATTCATCATAAGTGATCAAAGTTATCTCTCATGCAGAAAATCCAAAACCCACACGCACAAAACCCAAATACTATATCTAATAATAAATATCTTAGTGGGTGACACATGGCACGACATCAAAAGCTGATTGTGCCCTTCTCTATCATAGTAAGTATCCCTTCATCAATCTCAAAAGGCATTAGACACAAATCCCAAAGAAAGCTACAATCTAATATTCTCTCAACAAATTTTATCCCATCAATACTCTAATAAATCATCTAACTAACTTATAGTACATTTCATTTGTAGATTCATAATCCTCATAATTACTGTTAATTTCAGATTTAATTAAGTCATATAATTACTTATATTAAATTTTATTCGGTGTAAATATTTTAATCCATAATATTAGTTAATTCTATTTTTATAATCCGATGTTTAGTAGTATTATTTAACTAAAAAGATAAATTATTTAAATAATTAAATTATTTAAATACCCTTTGCCCTAAATTACCAAAGACTTGTGTTTTTCTAATTTCTTTTTTTTCCTTATCTCAAAATATTTTCTCATCTTTTCATATAGTGTACACTAATCATTGGATTGAATCGCCATTTTGGCTCTTATGTATTAATTAATTTTATAATATTATCTTTTTATATATTAATTGTTATCGTATGATTGATTTTTCATAGGTGAACAACAATACAAGTGAAGTAATTGAGAAATAAACTAAAAAATTTATCATTTTGAGAAACAAAGTAAAAAATTAAAATTATTTTCAAATTAAAATTTTATGAATCATAAGATTAGTAATCTCACTAGAGATAGATTACTAAAGATATGAAGATTAGATTTTAGATAAAAGTGATCTCATGAGTTAGATAAACCTTTTAGAATTATTAAGTTCAACCTATATCATATATATCATAGTGTTATTTACTAATATTATAACTTACTTAAACAATCTCACATACCAAAAAACAATCTCACATACCAAACACGTTGTAAGTATCTTATTTATGATCTCATATCTCTTAAATAATCTAATCACCCTATTCATGACTTCAACCTCTTGAATATGTCTGCTTAAGTGTAAGCTGACATGATTTTATCTATCTAGATTTACAACCCTCACTTATCAACTATCGTTTTAGGATAGTGACGTTAAGTGTCCTTATTATTACCCTTCATCTACGAACTTTAACAATAACAAGTTATTAATATGTGCATTGTATGCTTTTTTATTTGATATTATTTATTTAAGTTTATATAAAAAATTTTAAAACAATTTTAATGTTTCATTTAATTTTGAAATATGTTTCATTATTAAATTTAATAATATAAATTAATCAACATAATTTATTAATGAATTATAATAATATAACTATAATATTATTCATTCAATTATAGTATACCACTGAATAAATTTCTTAAAATTTAATATTTAAATATAAAAATATTTTTTTGTAAATAATATATGAGATTTCAATGTCTATGAATATGTGAAAAATGGATGTAGACTGAAAAAGAAAATATTAAAAAATTTTAAGAACTTGAGATATATAATTAATCAAACAAAAGATAATTAAGAAAGCCTATTAAATATTTAAAATATGGCTTATCTCTTATAACTATTATTCATGATCACCTATGTGTCAAATATATTAAAATTATAAATTTAATGGTATGTCAGGCAAAGAACTATAATTTATTTTTACTTTGGCTACACACACACGTATTTAGCTTCCAATATGAAAATATAAATTTCCTTATTTTTTATCGAAATAATTATATTATTCTTAGAATTTATTATATCAATTTAATTATAATTTTTGTTTTTACTATCTTATTGATTTGAAAAATTCTATTAGATAATAATTTTATAAAATAATAAAGAAAAATTATTATTATTTATATATTAAATTTGAATTAGTTAATTAATTTACATTATGAAATTGTGCTGGTCATTTTTTACATTTTTTATTAATATTTGGACTTTAATTAAACTATTTTTTATTTATGTTCACTGAAATTTCGGGTATACATTTTATTATTAAATTTATATTACATATTACAAGTTTGGAAGTTATACTTCCTATATATCATTTTTCATAATAAATAATATTAATGTATTTAATTTTTTTTATTTGATAGATATAGTTGCCCAATAAGTGATTTTTTTATAAGTATGATGACCATGTTTAGGAAATAATTATATGTGCTTTTGATATTATTTGCAACTATTATTTTCTTCATAAGAAATCTTGTATGGATTTATTTCAGATAAGGATTATGTGATTACTTGAATTTTAAATGTTTTCAGAGAATTGAAAAAATAATTATAGAATAAATTTTTCAAAAACATACTATTTTAGAGAAAATTTTCATATTTCTATTTTTTATTGCCTTAGGAGCTTAGAATAGGCAAATTCAAGAATGATTTCAATATTCTAGCGAGACTATTATTAGAAATTTTTATAAAATGTTAAAAAGCAATATTATTATGCTTTTTAGTTGAATTCATAAAGCCTATAGACTTGACATTCAATATTACCCCTCTTAAAACACTTAACACTGAGAGATATATATCTCATTTCAAGGTATGTATTCTAATATTTTTTAAAAAATATATATGTAACAACATCTGATAGTTGAAATTTTTTTTTAAAAAATGTATTAAAGCAATTAATGCAACTTCTATGGCAGTTTGTGTTCAAAAAATTTTAATTCAATTTATTGAAAAAAAAAAATTGTAACTACCCAAAATACAATAGTTGTTTGTAACTTTGATATGTATTTCACATTTACAAGGGCATGATGAGAAGGTGAAGACAATGATTAGTGACTTTTTTTAATATTTTATTAATAAAAAGAGATCAAATTTTTAAAGCCATCATGAGGTAAATGTGCATTATACTTTATGTATTTTTTAAAAATATTACTGATAATATCAAAAAAATATTATATAGTGGACGTTGGATACCAATAGATAAAAGGATTTTTTATACACTTTATAAAGAAATAAGATGTCACTTGCTTGATTTTTAACGCAGTGATCAATCGAGAGGACTAAATGAGAAACACTTCAAATAATTATCCACATAATCAAATTGAATATAGTTTAATACCATTAAAAAATGGTTATTAAGATTTCATATATACAACTTAATAATTATAACTTTGCAAATTTAAAATTATATTTAATTTTATACGTAATAAGTATATTATATTTATCATATTTCCTTATTTTAGTTTAATTTATTTAATTAAAATATAAAATATAAACTAAACATATATCCCTTATTAGTCAATAACTATATATAATTTATCAAATATATATATATATGATCAACTATTAATAATAACTATCAAAACTACACACAACAACTATTTTAAATATGCCCTTAAGATTATGATTTAGTTGGAAGTGTGAAGTGTGACAATTGAAAAATTGAGAAAGAATATAATAACAAGATTAAAGTTAATTAGGTTATTGCTAATTGATTGAGTTTAAATTATATAACAAAATACACACATACTCCACACACGCATGTATGAAATATAATTATAAATAAGATATAACTTCATAGTTTTTATGTTTCTCATTTCACCTAAATCTCCATCTACGGTCACAAAATTTTCAGGAAGAAATTATGTCCTAAAAATAGAATCAACAGAATTTTAGCTCTTATTTCAACTTTACTTTTAACAACTTGTCATGCTAAATTCTAGCAGTAAATTACTTTATAGTTCTTACTAATTATACATATTATATATGTTATAGAGAAGAAATTTTATAAGAGAATAATATGAAATCACTTATCCTTTTGCCAAAATTAAAAAGCTCTAAGATTTCTTCTTAGTTAAGTTCTTTCTCCTTCTTTCTTCTTCTTTTTTGTTCCATTTTTTTTTTCTTTCTTTCTTTATTTTCTTGCTCCTCTTCTATTGTATTCCTCTCATATCCTATGTTTTTTTTTTTTTTTTGTCTATGATACTAGAAAATTGTATTCTCATTCTAATAAGACAAAATCTTAGCATCTTGCTTTTATCCATTGAAAACTTAATTTTTCTATTTTAATCTCTTTTTTTTACTCTTTCATCATTTATATCCCCATATATATTCTCATCCACTCTTTATATATTTAAATAAAATTTAAGACTTATAAATGACATATAATTGATATGATTTGGTTCAATTGTCATTTATGTGATAATTCAAGCATCCATATTATACCATTAACTTATAATTATTTGATTTAATTCAATTATTAAAAATAAATATTTTGATTCAAATACTAAATCAATCTGATTTTTCAGGTCAATTAAGAATCTTTGATTTCGTCATCATTCCTTTAAAATTTATAGTATTTGTGCAAATTAGTAAGGGTGAGCATAGTTCAATTCAATTTGGGGGTTTGAAAATCTTCAAGACCAGACCGAAATTTCAGAGATTTTAAAAATAGAGAATCGATAACGTCCACAATTTTTTATTTGGTTCGATTCAGTTACTTATGAACTTAGAACGGTTTAGTTTAGTTTTTCAGTTTTTTTGAGATGATTAAGTTCAATTTGATATTAGTTCGGGTATTCAATTATTTCAATTTATTAAAAATTAAAATTTATATTTTTATAAATCAAAATAAAATAATTTTTTTATTTTTCACTTTTAATCATTTTTAACTAAAATAAACAAGTGATCATTTAATAAATTACAACTAATAACTTACATATTAAATATTAAATAAAAAATTTATGCTTACTACTAATTAATAATTAATAAATAATCTAATTATTAGTAATATATACTAATTGAGAAAGTTAACTAATAAAACTAATAATTAAAACACTTATATATATATATATATATATATATATATATATATATATATATATATACTGATTTGGATATCGGTTATACAATTTAGTTATAATACAAAACAGTTCAGTTTAATTTTCAGTTTAAATATCATAAAATCTCTTAAAACTATTATATTTACTTATTTTCGACCTAATTCAATTCGAAATTTCTTTTAAAAAATCAAATATTTTGATTATGATATCAATTTAGTATAATTCAGAAATCTCCATTCTACATATTCGCCTCTATAAATTAGTATGAAAAATTCACTTGTAACATGCCACTTGCGTTATTGTAAATAATGGATATCGTTAAATCAACCATTACATCTATATTTGGACGGGTTAAAAAAAAAAAAGGCTGTTAATTGAAAGTGTAGTGGACGCGACAAGCGAGGAAGTGAGGACAGTTTATGTGTTGACTCTTAAACCATTTGAACAGGTCTAATTAAATTTAAATTTGATTTTATGACTTTTTAAGTCCAAAATTTTTAAAAAATGAGTTCATTCAAACCCGTCTTATATTAGACAATGTGTTTTTACGCTGTCAAAGACTGATAGAAAAAAAAATATTATTTTTAAAATTTTTTTCTTATTTCTTTCTATATAACAAATTCATATGATCAATATCTTTTCATCTTCAATAATTTTTCAACAAAATCAATTAAAATAAAAAATAAACAAAATCAACAATCATTAGAAACACTCAATTTTCAATCTTCCTATACCCAGATTTTACAGTAACAAATTAAAAAAATGAAATCACTATGACATGTGAACCCAAACTCCTTACAAACATTTCTTCAAACTCCTTTCATGCATTATCTAATGAACCAAACTCAAAAAAAAGAGAAGAGAACCACTTTCGATTGTCGTCCATTTCTTAAAAAAAAATCATTCAACTTCTCCAAAACCATTTAATTCATCATCAGCGTTGCTTGATCTGTTATTATTTGTTAATTCACTGTACCAATGAAGAAGCTTATGGTATTAAAATTTGATAAGACAAAATTTATGGTTGGGATTTGTTGTATAGTTGTTAGTGACAATGAGGTTGCTGCTCCAATTATTGAGCCAAGTTCTCAACCTTCATCGCGTTGGAGATTAGAACTCTGGTCATTCAAGGTCGTAGCAAATGTTGATGTGCAACCTTCACTACCTAACACTAGTAAATGAAAAAAACTAGATATTTTCTTTATTCCTCCTTATGACTGCGATAACGCCAATAACCGTCGAATGTTGCACTTTATCTTTTGATCTGTTATAGCTTAGATGTTAATAGCCATCAAAATTTGCTCTTCTTGTTCCATATACTGGAATAAAGTCAAGTTTGAGCAACATGTTCATGTGAAACAACCTCATAATTGAAATGGGTTCTATTCAAAATAGAGGATTTGATTGAGTTGAAGCTAGATTTGATAAAAGCAAGGCCTGAAGCTGAGTTAGGGTTTCTGATATACAAACAAGAAAGACATGAAAATAGATTTGAATGATGTGGGCGACTGCTTCTCTAAGCGATGAGAAAGAGATTGGAAAAGTGAATAGCAAAATGGGTTTGAATGATACAGATAAATGATTTTCTTTTTTAAAGAAAAGATAGAAAAGATGAAGAAGAAAATGGGATGAAGTTGTGAGGATTTAATTGTTTTTTTCTTAAGGTCTCATGCTATTTGTTGTGTGTTTGTTACACATGCACTGCTACAAGTCAAAATAGGACTTAATTAATCTGATTTTTAAGTAAATTGATGTAAAAAGATCATAAAATTATAATTGAGTTTAATTAGACTTGTCTAAATAGTTTAAGGGCCGTTCTACTGAATGTAACTTTTTATTTATTAATCATCATCTTAAATACCTAACTGACTCATTTTTTTTTTTTACAAGAAAACTTACTCTTTTTTTAAAGAAAACAAATTAGGTTTCAACTGTTAAACAAAAAATGTTAAAATAAAAGAAATAAAAACGATCTGTCTCAGACGATTCAGACAGTCTGAGAAGGACATAGTCTACTGCACACTGCCCATCATAACAAACCTATATCTAAATATATATATATACGTACGAACGAAGCGTTGGCACTTTTCCAGCCACCTGTATGCATACAGTTTGAGATAAAAATATACTAATCTCAGATTAAGGCTTGGAAATTGAGTAACTAAAGAAATATAATTAAAGAGTGAGTGCTGTAATATAATTAAAGAAATATAAATTTTATTTATTATCTCCTTAACATTGAATATATTATTATGTGGGTGAAAATAAATTTAAAATTCAATACATAATTGAGCAATGAGAAATTTTAATAAGCATTCAGTCCATCGCTTGAGATGGTAAACTAATTATTTACCATCAACCATATGTGATTTTTTAAAATTTGGTAATATTTCATAATTTTTATTAATTTATACTCAAAAATATGTTATGTAAATATTTTTTTATTGAATAAATTACTATAAACTCAATTCATAAAAGAATTTCTCTTGAGTAAGAGGGGTGTAATATAAAACACACATCTATATATAGTAGAGGCTCCCATCTAAACATGTAAAAAGTCATTAATTTATTAGAAAATATAAAAAATAATCCAATTTTAAATAATTGAATGTTTACTATCATTTTTTAAATTATTAATAAGCTAAATTTAGTTTACATAAATTAGCTTAAATTCGAGTATCGTCAAAAGAATCCTAGTACTTTTTCTTAACAATTTTTTTTTTTATTTGTATAAACATTCATGCATATTTTCCATTTTTTAACATTAATCTTGAATTTTCTAAAGCTTAACTATAAAATCATAAATTGATGGTTTAATTCGAGTACTCAGGTGATTTTTTCTTGATTACTTTGCTTTATCAATTTTCCTTTTGTCCGCCATTAAATTTGGCAAATACATTTTCCCATAGTCTTTTAAAAACTAAATATTAGAATTACTAATTTTTATTACTAATATATTTGAAGTAAATAGTAGAGAACAAAAGGAGAAAAAAAAAAAAAAAGAAAAGGAAAGTAAGCGAATCTTTATACTATTCTTGGTAATTTTATCATTTATTCAAATGTGTTCTCAACCAATCAATTTGTAATCTCTATATAAGATAAAAGCATAGAGAAAGAAAAAATCCTCGCATTTCTTAGTTTTTTTTTTTTAATTTTTTTAATAGATAAGAGTAAAAGCCCAATTTGATAACTAAATTGATCTCAATTTTTTTTAAAAGTTCCAATTTGATTCTTAAATTGTTTTAAAAGTCCCAAATCCTATTCAAATTAAAATTTAGGTCTAACGTATATTTTATATTTTGATTTTAGAGGCAATTTAGCTCAATTTTTATAAAAATAAATTTTAATTAGTTAATAATTTGTACATTATGTAGATTATAATTTAACATATTATATATACAATATATTTAAAAATATTAATAAAATTCAAATATTTATTACAAAATATGTATATAATTAAGTAATAATTTGTGTCCTTAAATAGATAATTTATACATACTATTTTATCTGAATTACCTATTTTGTATTTTAATATTTTAATTAAGTAATTTACATGACAAATTAATAAAATTCCTAATCGGTTATTTATTAAATAATTAACTTACTAAATAATAAAAACTCTTCTTTTTAAATTAACAAAAATTGAGAGAAACTAATAAAAAATAAAATTATGGATAATAAGCGCTACATATATTTTTTAATATATGATTCTACTTGGTTCGATTATATAGTTATATATCGTATAAATAAGTCTGGAATAGTATAAATTTGAAAAAGAAAACCACCAACTAAGATTAGAGTATAAATTTAGTACATAGAGTATTCATTATAAAAACCTATACATATAAATAATTAATTAAATTTAATATAATACTTATATGGCATTATTGGTCAAATTTTAGACTTACTATGTTATCAAAATAAATCAAATTAATTTGAACTCATAAAAAATTATAAAGTACTAATTAATAACTATAGAATTATTTTTACATAAATTATTAATTAAAACATTCAAAATTAAAATATATCAATATGCAAAATAGTGCATATAATTTTATCAAAATTGGGAAGGTACAAATAATAAAAAAATGATTTAAAAAATTTTAAATGAATTTGAGTAACATAGTACTTAAAACAAGTTTGAAGTTCAGAAATGAATTGGGTGATTTTGTGAGTATTGTTTCCTTGCCCCATCTAGATAAAATGTTCACATTTTAATTTGAAAATGAAGATTAAAATAGTTCATAAATCTAGATGAAAATTAAAAAATTAATGAGCTTCCCCAAAAGATCAGGAGCGACTTTGTAGTTACGTGGTAGAGTTTTGCACTACTGTTTTCACGGACATCATCGCTTTGGAATGTAGGAAAATGAAATGACATTGGGATTTAATTCCTGGCATTTCACATGCTCAGATCAATTTCTCTATCACCCAAATAAAATCTTTTGTCCCTTTATAAAATTTTTCTTTTCCCCTTTCCCCCAAAATTGAATTTCCGACTCAAGTGGTTATTATTTTCTGTGCTTTCACAGGTCTCTGCTCTCCAGCAGTTGTATTAGTAAATCTTTACATTTATTCATTGTCTCTTTCACAGATCTTGAAATATCATCATCTCTCTCTCTCTCTCTCTCCCATTTCACAATCTTCCAGTTTTATGGCCACAAACCCAAATAATTAATTAACTTAAATTAAATGTTATTTCAAATCCTCCATAGTAATGTATAGGGAATTGTTTTATTTTATTTTTTTCTGAAAAATTCCAACAAAACTTCCTGTAAGTCACTCCATCCCCCATTAGGCCCCATCTCTGATCTTCTCTGACTCAACCCCAGAAGCCCTTTTTGTTTTCTTCCTCAATCTCTCCCTTGCTGTGTTCCTTGTACTTACATAGCTCCAAACCCCTTTAACCTTTTTGTGCTTTTTCTTAATTTTTATTAATATGTATATATATTTTTCCCTTTTCTTGATTATTTGTCAAAAGTTTATTTCTTTATTCCTTTTACCCCATTAATTTTCTCTATAAATTAAGCAATACCCATTTGCAAAAACCCCCCAGAACATCATTACCTGCCCATCATTCAGTCCTCGCCCAAGTACCACACCATTTTTTAATTATTTTTTCTCTTTGTTTCACCACCATCACTACCACCTTCTCCTCCTCCTCTCCCACCAAAAACAAAAACAAAGACCAAATGAAGGAATATTGGACCTCTTTAGCCTCACTTCTTGGTGTTTTAGCCTTTTGTCAAAGCCTCCTTCAAGTCCTCTTCCCCCCAGAGCTTCGTTTTGCCTCTCTTAAACTCTTCAACCGGATATTCAATGCTTTCTCCTCTTATTGTTACTTCGATATCACCGAAATCGATGGGGTTAACACCAACGAGCTCTACAACGCCGTCCAGCTTTACCTTAGCTCCTCTGTCTCCATCTCTGGTAGCCGCTTGAGCCTCACCCGTGCTCTCAACTCTAGCGCCGTTACTTTTGGATTGACAAATAATGACTCCATTTTTGATGCTTTTAATGGCGTCCCAGTCTACTGGGAGCACGTCGTGACCCAAAGGCAAAGCCAGACCTTTTCTTGGCGCCCATTGCCGGAGGAGAAGAGAGGTTTTACTCTACGAATCAAGAAGAAAGATAAATCTCTGATTCTTGATTCTTATCTTGATTACATTATGGAGAAAGCTAATGATATCAGGAGGAGAAATCAAGACCGGTTGCTGTATACAAATTCTAGAGGTGGCTCCTTAGACTCGAGAGGACATCCCTGGGAGTCTGTCCCTTTCAAGCATCCCAGTACTTTTGATACTTTGGCTATGGACCCAGTGAAGAAGCAAGAAATTATGCTAGATTTGAAGGATTTCGCCGATGGACAGTCTTTTTATCAGAAGACTGGACGGGCATGGAAGAGAGGTTATTTGCTTTATGGACCGCCTGGTACTGGAAAATCTAGTATGATTGCTGCTATGGCTAATTATCTTGGTTACGATATATATGATCTTGAATTGACTGAGGTTCACTCCAATTCAGAGCTTAGAAAACTTTTGATGAAGACGACCTCCAAATCTATAATTGTTATTGAAGATATTGATTGTTCTATTAATTTGAGCAACAGAAAGAAGAGCAGTAATAATGGTGGGTCTATGGGGAGAAGTTATTATGACCCAGAAATGCGATCTGGGTCTGGTGGTTCTGGTGGTGAAGAAGGAGGAAATTCAGTAACTTTATCTGGGTTATTGAATTTTACTGATGGGTTGTGGTCATGTTGTGGAAGTGAAAGGATTTTTGTGTTCACTACTAACCACATTGAGAAGCTTGATCCTGCATTGCTAAGGTGTGGCAGAATGGACATGCATATTTTCATGAGTTACTGTTCATTTCCAGCGCTGCAGATTTTATTGAAGAATTATTTGGGGTATGAGGAAGGTGATTTAGAGGATGGGATTTTGAAGGAAATGGAGGAAGTCATTAATAAAGCAGAGATGACTCCTGCTGATGTTAGTGAGATGCTGATTAAAAACAGGAGAAACAAGGACAAGGCAGTAAGTGAATTGCTGTTAGCATTGAAGGAAAAGGCAGAGAGTAATTTCAAGAATGGGATTGGTGGTCTTAGAGCGAAGAATTTGAATGATGTGGAAGAGGAAGAGCAAGAGAAAAGAGCCTTAGAGAGTCCTAAGGAAGGTTGTGATCACTGTGAAGAGGATAATTGCAAAAAAGAAGAGGATGAAGAGAGGATTCAGTAATCAATAAATTGATATTTTAGCGCTTTCTTTTTCATTACATATTTTATGGCGTTGAAAGATAAAGATTAAAAACAAAAAGCCGATTGGTTATTGAGAGTATTAAATCTGGAAAATTTGGTGGATGGTGGTGGCAGTGGTGGTGGGGGATGGAAAGCTTGGATAACATTAGGTCTCCAAATTTTCTCAATGTTTAATATTTATATATATAATATATATAATATATTGGTCTTATGTTAATTAAATAATGTAAGTAGTATTATGATCAATTGATATGCTTATTTGCATGTGGTGTGGTTGGCCATATGGGATTTTCTTATTATAAATATATATTTTCCTTACGATCCTCTACACATGCCACCATTACAATACTGTATCAAACGTATATTTCTTAGTAGCAGCATCTTTTTTAATTCAAAAGAGATTTGAATCTCAGACTTTACTTAAATTATGTTGTAATATTATTGAAAGGGAGAAAAAAAAGAGAAATTCTTTTATGGTAAACCAATATCCTACTAAATAAGTTGGATTTTGCAAATATTATTAAATACTGTGTTTGTTTATTTACTTATTTATTTTTAAGCGGTGTCGCATGGTTAAATCGCTTAGTAAGAGACATAACTGTCAATTGTTAGTAAGCAGGAAATAATGGATGATTCAGCATACAAGAGTACATATCGCTCTTAGCAAATTTAAATTTGAGACTCTTGAATCTTAGACATCATCTCTTCTCACTGCATATTGACATATTTGTTTATTTTAAGAAGAAGAAAAATATCTTAAGGCTATCTCATGAGGCCAACCTCAAAGATAACAATTAAAATTGGTAGCAACAATGATATGAATGGATTTGTTGTTCCATCTTTTTATTTTCCTGTTTTAACGCTAATGTTGATTTGAGGCTCCAAATGACCTCAATTAGGACCACTATCACGGATCAGTAATGGACCCCAAAGGTGCTATAAGATTAGAAAGAAAAGAAGTAAAACATGATGGCTGAAAGAAGTTTCAACATGCAAGAACTGATCGAGGGTAGCTAGGTATGATTAGGCAGCCCATTTGACAAATTGTCAATAAAATCCTCATTTACCTTTTCTTTTCAGCTTTTCGCTGCTGAGGAAAAATTGGCCTTGTCAATGCTTCATAATAAGGTTATGGATAATAATTTTGTGACATTATTATATAATCAAGTACATGCACAACACAAAACTTTTTATTAAAAAACTTAGTTAATGTAATTGATAAGTAATTATTTTTGCACACTCTTTGACTAGTTCAATTATTTATGTGTATATTTTTTACACTTCAAAATCTCGGATTTTATCCTCCTCTCGTTATACTCTTGGTAAGTAATTATTTTTTGATAAATTTGAATATTATTATGTACAAATTAAATATTTTTCAAGTTATATATATATTGAGAAGCAAGTTTTATATATTTGATTTGAACAAAAATGGAAGAAAATATTAATAATTGAGGGAATAAAAATCCAAAACAGGGGAAACAAAACTAACGTCCTTAGCATGCATTCCAAAATGTTAAATATCCCTGTTGAGCTTTTGAACTTGTTGCTTTTGTCATTTTCTAATTATGTACAAGTAATCAAACTATTTTTGTTTTGAAGTGCTATGCCCTCAAAACCTTGAGAAACATATGTGGATGTCTTTAATTTAAATTTCACTCCATAAAATTTAGGTAGTTGTTATATTGGTGAAAACATATATAAACTTAATGGTAATTTAAATTAAAATATATTAATATAATTATTATTCAAATTTTAAAAATTAATAAAATAAGTCAGAGTTATAAAATTAAAATATAATATTAGTCAAACTCAAAAAAACGGAAATAAATAATAAGATCACGATTTTTTTTTTTTTTACCTTCAATTTGAGGTAGTCTTTTGTCATGGGAGTCACATTTATTTGGCAGTTATCTATTTTTTTTTTTTTTTTTTTATGTAACCCATTTGAAAATCTTACAGAGCAACTCATTGTAAATAAACGAAAAAAAAAAAACACTGATGGAATATTTTATGGATAGGATTAGAAGGGTAATTTGGGAAGCAAAAGTGTGAAGGAAACTGAAAAGAGAAGCAAGTGAACAAGGGCAAGATTTCATGCTGCGGAAAAGATGGATTGAGTAGCAAAAAGTCACTAGAAAGGTCTTCTCACGCAATGAGGAAAAGTTAGACCAATTTTTTGTTGTTTGATTTTGATACTGAGTTGGAAAGGTGTTTTGGCTGTGAAGCCTAGCATGTGACAAGCGACAACCTTCACTTTCATCTTCCATGGAAAACATGCCTTTTTAATTTTATCTACCTAAATAGTGGCAGCTTTCGTTGTAAATTTTTCTTCTTCCTCTTTCCGCAAATAACAGCTGCCATGGCACTGAAATATTTTAGATTTTCTCTCCTTCTTTTTTTTTTTTTCCTTTTACATGAATCATTCCTGAGCTGCACATACTCAGATTTGCAACCAGTTCACTATTTCCACCTTACTCATGTATTTAAAAAGATTATATTCTTTTTTATGATAATGAAAATTTATTTTCATCACATCATTAAGATTCTTGGAATTATAAGATAGATTCTCCAAAATTGCCTCTAATATTTATTCGATGAAAATATGAGAGTATATAGCATAAATAATATTCTCTAATTTCTTTTAACTTGTGGTTTAAATTAGTTATATAAAGATTGAAAAATTATTAACTAGTCTTAGCGATATGTAATTTCACGTGTCTATTTTATTTTTTCACTAAAATATTAAAAAAAATCATAAAATTAGAAAAAAAATAATTAATATCTCCTGAATTATGTAAGTGGTAAATAAATTAAAACAAAATAATTTTTTTAAAATTAAAGATAAACAAATAAAGAGCGTAAAAATTAGAAAAGACAGAAAAGTGTTTATTTTATCCTTTTGCAGGTTCTTTTACAGTTCAAATTAGAAAATGTGTACACTAAGTATTTGATTAATGAGGCATTCATTTTTTTTTCATTTTGAGGGTTCTTTGATTTTTTATTTTATTTTATAAAGAGTTAAGAACGTGTATTTGATTGATATATCTATTGCAATTTAAAATATGAGCTTATAATTGATAAATTATCTAAATGTTTTATTTTAAAAAAATATAATTTTTAAAAATATTTGATCAATTTGTTCTATTTTGAAGAAAGATAAATATATTTTTAAGTTATTATTTATCTAAAATTCATAACTATAGGAGTAATTATATCTATAAACACTAATAAGTAATAATAATTTTATTAAATATTTAGTATCTATCAATAACTAGAGATGGTATCTACTGGACAGGGTAGAGAATTCTACTCTTTTTCCTCCATGGAACAAGGGTTGAGTTTACAACTTCTGCATCGCAGGTCCCCACTGAGACCCAAAGTGCATCACCGTGGGACTTAAAAAAATTAAATATAATTTTATAAATTTTATTATTTATTAAATATATATTTTATATTTATTATATGTATATATAAATATTTTATGTATATAATTATATATATTTTTTATATTTTATTAATTTAATATTTTATGTATATAATTATATATTTTTTATATTTTATTAATTTATAGTATGAAATATTTTATTTTATTATATTTTCAAAAAATATTTTAAAAGATAATAAAAAATTTCTGCCTTAGGAAAATTTCTGTGGGACGGAAAATTGGGAAATTCCCGTAGAAAAAATTTCCCCCCGTGACGAGAGCGGGACGAGAATGAAGGCCCTGTTGTCATTCCTACCAACAACCTACAATTAGAAATTAGCAATATGTATATCAAATATGTCCTAAATATTTTTAAAAGTAACTGGTTGCTAATAGATTATTAAATAATAACAGTTCATAAGAGTTTTAAGACCTATTTGCTGTACCTATTACTAATTGTTCGTAGCCTGATTGCTAATTAATATTAAATATTTGATAAAATTATTATTATTGATATATATATATATATATATATATAATTACCAATATGTACGTAAATTTTGAATGAGTAAATAAATAAAACTAAATAATATATGTATCTTTTTATTTATTAAAATAAAATTTATTTGATAAAATTTTTTTTTAAAAGTGTGATTTTTTAAAACTAAAACTGTTTAATAGTCCATTAGTTATTAATTTTATTTTAAACTGCAATTAATATACTTTGAACTACAATTAATATACTAACCAAATGTCTATTTTACTAAGTTATTATATTTTGTTTTGAATTGCAGTTAATATATATTAACCAAATACTTGTTTTATGCTTTTTTTATAAATTGAAAGTAAAAAAATATTTTAAAAAATAAATATTCTCATAATTTAAAACTTTTCATTCAATGTATTTACTTTTCTACATAAAAAGATAAATATGTTTATTGATGTTAATATTATTTTATTTAGTAATAATAATTATTTATTTAAAATTCTATTATTATTATTATTATTATTATTACTCATAAGTAATGTATTATTTCACTTTTTAATAAAATCACTGTTATATTAATAAATTAACACTTAATATCAATTAGTCAAACCAAACGAGGGATTATGAGATTCACTAAAAAGGAGGTTCTGTATATAGGCAGTAATATAGTGGCACATTAATATGAAAGAGGTAGTCATTTAATTATTTTAGTCAAAGATCTATATATGATTTTCCTTAGTTTGAGAATAAAATAGAAATTGGAATATAAATTATGGAAGAAAGTTTGCACTTAAAAAAAGGGGGATTTCATTTTGCAAATGTGGACCAATGATGGATAATCTTAATTTTGGATCTTATGTTACTCAGTATCCATTATTTATATCAAGTTTTGCTAGTATTGTTGATTTATGAATCTCTCGTATTTTACTTATTTATTTATTCATTCACTGATAAAATGAAACTATTTTTAATCATTAAAGAAATATAGTCATTATTTTTTATTAATTATAATAGACTGAGCTTGCATTCGAATTCGGTATTACTAAATAAAATACTCATGGCGAATTCCTTACCATCTTCAAGGTATTATTCATCCAAAATTTAATAACAATAGATCACATAATTATATAAAACATTTATCTTTTAATAAATTTCCCCTATATGAATATTTTATTTTATTTATAACTCTAAATAATATTTTTTTCCACGTAGAAGAAGAAAATACGTAGACATTTATAGTTAATAACTTAATATTTGTAAAAAAAAATTTAAAATTAGCAATTTATTGTTTGAAATATGAATATAGATAATAAATTTTTTATTTTGCATGAAAGTATTTTACAAAATTAAATAAAAAGCATCATATTTTTTTTATTATGTTTTCGTATGAAGGTTAAATAAGGCTGCATTTGTTTGACAAAATATTTTTTCACTTTTTCTCACAACAAAAAATATTTTTTTTGTTAAAGAAAAAATTAAGTTATTTTTTTAAAAAATGACATTTTATTTTAAAAACGATAAGTTATTTTTCAGATTTTGATAAATTTATTTAAATAAAAAATAAATAATATAAACACATGCATTTATTATAATGAGTTATCATTGACTACCAATATTCATCATCAGCGAGCAGTGATTGTCGAAAATAGATGAAACTCACAAAATTTTTTATTTTTAATACATTCTTAATTTGAAACAATAAATAGTATACATATAAAATATTTATTATTTAAATTTTATAAATCAAAAGAAAATTAATATTTTTTATAATGTATCCCAAACACCATAAAATATATTGTTTAGAAGATATTTTTCCTCAAAAAATATTTTTCTAGGATAAATTATATTTAGTGAAACAAACATAACTAAATATAAAAAACTAAACATGAACTACGTAATACCTTACTTCATTTCTTTATTCAATAATTTTTAACATAACTTCTCATTGTTGTAGGATACAAGATCAAGTTACATATCTTTTGCATACATACAATTTCTATGAATAGAGAATGAAAAAATAAAATAAAATTGAAATGACACCTTGATAGACAATGAAGCAAGCATATATATGAGATAGCTAAGCTCCAACACCAATCCCACACATCACTATCCATGCATATGTTAAGAACCTAAATATTTTAATATTTCATATTTTCTCCTTTGGTTGGCGATTCATACACCTATTATATTCTTGTGGTTCCCCATTGAAGCATTTATTATATGCCCCACAAGACAAAAGAAGCAATTGATTGCTTGAGGTTGGCAAACTAATTAGACCAACGGTAACCCCAATTGCCGTACTACTTCCATACACTCAAGAATAAATTCAACGGTGCCCGCTTAAGTGGCTGGCTTGGATAGGATCTCGGACCAATTGTTCTTACTAGTATCATTACTTTTAACTTTTGCCATTCATTCCAAGTCTAAGATTTGTTGGAACCTAAATAAAATAGTACTAAAACTATTGGATTTAATTAATTAATAATACAAGGGTTGCAACAAATCGTCCGGTGAGAATCTAATTCTTTGACTTCAGCTCCAACGTTAAAACCATGGAAATTGTTTTTCATGAATTTAGAGTGTTAGTGTCGGTGGTACGATTACACTCTCTTATTTTTTTGTTTTATATTGCAAAAAATGTATCATTACGGTTTTTTATTTTTACTTTAGATATTAAAAATAAAAATTTAGAAAATATTTTAAAAGCACTATTCTTTTGATTTTTGATTTTATGTTTTGAAAATCAATATACATATATTATTCTTTAAATCACAAAATTTGATAAGCTCTGTACACACCAATTAATTTAAGGTGTTTGAACTGTTGCAACTTTAGCCATATATACTCACAATATTAAATAATTCATTTTATTTTATTTGAGAGTTTTTGTTTATATTTATTATTTTATCTTTTAGTGAGAGTTTTTATCTCATTTTTTTTAGAATTTGATTGTTTTAGATTGATTGTTTAGTAATATATAATTATATATTATTGGATATTATATCTCAAATTTATTTTGACATATTATATGAATTTTACTTTACATCGCATTATATAATCATATTTATAGAAATCCTCATATTTGATAAAGATATAACGTAAAAAAAAAAAATTCATACTAAAAATAGAATAATAATTCTAATATGTAATTATTCATAGTGTTGAAAATTAATTTTATATTGATACTTTAAATCATAAAATTATTTTATTTTATAAAATATTATATGACTATTTATAATTAAAAATATTTTTTATTATTATAAAAAAATATTTCCTAAAGCTTAATAAACTAATGCCACAAAAATTACAACTAGTTCTCAAGTGATAGTAGTATATGTTGCTTTTAACTTTCGCCATTCATTCTGTGTCTAAGATTTCTTGGAACCTAAAAATATCACCTATTCGGTTAAAAAATAATATAAGGGTGGCAAGAAATCGTTCGTTGAGAATCCAATTCTTTGACTTTAGCTTCAACTTTCCAATCATGTAAATTATTATTCATGAATTTAGAGTGGGTTGGTATATCCCTGCAGTTTTTTATTTTTAAAATTTT
>CATIWR010405289.1:0-14216 GCA_949677035.1 Omphalea diandra
CAAATGAGAGGTATTATATCCTGTAACATCAAGACATGACAGGGTATGCAAGGACAGAAGCAAACCAGAGGGAGACATTCTGCGGGAGACTGATAGTGTTACTTCCGAAAATGTTTGACAACCTGTTATTCTCAAAATCCCTGCAATATCAGAGTATCAAAAATTCATCAGAAACACAACTATAAGATGCTGCAAGATTGTAACTCTCCCTAGAGATTATACCACTTCTCTTACTTGAGAATGCTGAAATCAACAAATGAGATCAACTGTTTATTTTAAATACTAATATAGTATATAAAAAAGGGACAATGAAACTGGAATGTGTGCTTGCATGAGTGATATGACTACGCTAAAGAAAATGGTAACGTTTTCATTTCAGCTCTTACAAGATAAGTCTTTCAGATGCATTAAGATTCTGACTTTGCCAAAGGACAGATGGAATGGAGCCACTCAATGAATTGTTTGCGACAGACCTGTATGGCAAATGGCCAAGTTAAGCCATCTATTTTTCTCAATGTTAGCGATTAGCATCAAAGTCTTACAACTTTAATAAAGACATTAACTGAAACAGAATGTGGGACAATTGAGAATAACCTACAATAATAATTAAGAAATGCGTAAATTAAAAAATGCTCACAATTTCTGAAGATGAGGCAGGCCCGAAAAGTTGGTAGGAATACTTCCAGTAAGACTATTGTTGGATAAATCACTGTAAATATTGTTTAGCTAGTCAATATCACCCTCTAAGAAAAATCAACAGTACCACAACCTTAAGGGTTTTAAATGCTCAAGATACTTTGAAATTATTTAATTAAATACCTTCAATTTTTTTTTTGTTAGCCCAATACTACAAAAATGCAAATGGTGCAATATTTGCAAGATAGAGAAATCTTACATGGTTGTGATATTCTGGGAAAGCCTTTCAGGAGGTATGGATCCATTTAGCTGGTTTGAACTGAGGTCTCTGAAAATTACATCAAAATTTGCAAGTGAAAAAATGAGCCAGATATGAATATATCTTAAAATAAGGATGAATAAAAGATTTCAGTCTGATGCAGTTCAAATTTCAATTGGAACGCCTATAATTCACCATTACCGATTCAAAAAGCAAAACCTAATGCATAAAACTTACAGATAGCCAAGGCCTGGTATTCTGCTCAGGTTAGGGATTGGACCTTGCAAACCACAGTTTCTGAGACTCCTGAAAAGGCCAAGGCAAATGCAGAGAAAACATAACCAAATAGTTCAAGCATAATTTTGGAATCATATTAACTCAAGAGTTGTGACAGCTTTTTGTCATGATATACATTCATTTCATTCACAGTAGATAACTTCAAAAAAAAAAAAAAAAAAAAAAAAAAAGGAATACTGGAATGCAAGGCAAGAACAGAGAATCTTAACTTTGCTTGACACAATTTTAGGCTCCATATTTCAGAATGCAGCAAATTGAAGTACATGACACTTGTCAAGCAGTTTATGTCAAATTCCAAACTCCCTTTACCATCCAGTTCAATTGTTAATTCCACTAAGACATGCATACCCAGATCAGAGGGAGGAAATACAATGCGTCATATGACTCTCATCTTTCAAATTCACATCAGACTTTGACATATTCTCCTTATATGATTTAGTCATCAAATTCCAGCCAATATAGACATATACGAACATGCAAATATAAAGGGTCTTTTTCACTTAGGTTGCTAACCTGTCATATTTGTGTCAATCTCTTAACTGTTTGAGATATCAAAATTAGTAGAGAACTACTGAACCAAAAGGACAAGCTAAAAGATGAACTTGTTTCACAATGCCCTCCCCCACAAATCCCATTGAGTATGAATGTGCAGCTGCACCAACACAATATTGCCAGTTTACAGTGTGGGATGTAAGAGAGCTATGCCAAGCCACAGATTAATGCGTTGTTCAAGACAGGTTCAGCCTATTTTATATCGACTTGAGATCAAATCAAGTTGAAATTGAGCTCAAATTTCACTGCTCAAGCGTGGTTTGGATAGAAGTTGCTGACATTGATATTCGTAAAGCCTAAGCTAAGCGACATTCTTATACTTATAAAATTTAATATCTTAAAAAAAGGTTCAAACTCTTTAATCTTGGTCCGCATACGCATAATTTAAATACGTCCTGGATTAATTGATCTAGGCCCTGGCCTCTTAAAATTGCTTGGTTGTTTCAGAAGCAATTTACACTTACAATTTCAACAGTTTAGTCATGTTCCCATAAGAATCTGGAATTGTACGCCCATCAAAGTGGTTATTATCAAGTTGACTGCAAGGGAAAAATAAATGAAATAGAAAATTATCAGAACAAAATATAAAAAGATAAAATCTATTATGGAGGAACTAACAAAATGAAACATAAAATCCTGCTTCATCTCTGCAGGAGTAGAGAAACCATACAGTATAAGCAAGTTTGGCAATTCAGATAACTGTGGTGGAAGATATCCAGATAAGTTGTTGTTGTCGAGAAGGCTGAAAAATTAATCATATCAACCACATATAAGCATAGCATAAGTGAAAAACAAGAAAGGGTAAAATTAAATTGAATTGAAGATGTTCACAGTCGCAGATCCCTCCATAGGAGCAAAGAAATCAAGCACTTATCTCACAAGAATCTAGTCAAAAGCCAACTTACAAGTGAACAAGATTTGGTAATCTGGATAATTCTGGTGGGATTTGCCCGTTAATGGAATTGTTATTCATGTGACTGTGCAAGGGAAAGAAAATACAGAATATGAAGAGAAAAATAAGTAAGAAAATCAAGATGTATTAACAATGTGTTAGGCTAAATAGCACCAGAAAAACTCTCACAAATGCTTTGTGTTGTTCAAGTATGCAAATGATACAGGAATCGGTCCTGATATATGGTTCTGATCAATCTGTATTCTGTCCAAGACTGGAAGATAACCAAGCTCCTCAGGTAAGGATCCTGTTAATTGGTTTCCATTCAGAAGCCTGAAAACATATCATAGAATAAGAAAGCAAGACACATGAAACATTAGAATAACAACTATATTCAAAGTTGTGCCATCAGCATCAAAGAAATGACTCAAGTGAGATTACAGAAAACAACCACAGACTAATACCACAAAGTTTATATTTAAGTTGATGAGCATATTTGTGTTATCTTGTAATGAACTTGAGAGCCTAGGCAAACAATAGTTGAAGCCGCTTCACTTACAAAAGTTCCAAAGATTTAATATCACCTATCTCCTTTGGTATGCTCCCACTTATGTTGTTCCACATAAAATCCCTTCAACAAGATCAGAAGAAAAAATCTTTCATCAGGAAGGCTAAAAAATTTAAGTGAAAATGAAAGTATGAAACAGATATCCATTCTGAAGGGAATTTTTCTGAGAATACAGATATTAATCTGGGCCTTACAATATTTTCATACGAGATAAAAGACCAAGCGATGGCGATAAAGTTCCAGATAGATTCATATTAAGTAGTTGCCTGTAAAGAAAGAAATAAAAGAATACATTGTTACAATTTTTTGTAGGGAGCTTCCTTAAAACTACATTGTCTAATTGCAGAGCTTGTTACTAGAACAGAGCTACTACAGAATAGCTTGACATTAAGTAGCAGATAACTTCATAAATAATAATAAATAAAATAAAAGAAGTCATATTAATGTGCAACAGAAAAACATAATCATATGTTCTCAAATTCCTTAACATATTTGGTGATCTAATTCTAAAACCTGGCCAACTTTCAGACTACCCTTGAAGGATGACTTAAGCCAGCATTTATTGACAAATAAATAACCTGAAAAACTTTAAAAAAAATTTCCTTGGAAAAAACTGAATTGAATCTGAAATTACAAAAAGAATAACTTGCGATTTAACATGCATCTTACTCAGAAAATAAAAAGGTATGAAATCATACAGTTCTCTGACATGCAGATAGCCATCCTCCATTGATGTATTAAAGCACAAAACTCCTGTCCAATTAGATGAACAGGGATCCCCACGATTCCAATTGCTCAAATTTTTGTTGATATCAATCAAACTGTTCTTGATGTCCAGCAATGCCTTCACTGCAAATTTAAGGATGTATAGTAGTGATTATTTTATTCAACTGAGGTTTTATTGTATCCTGTTTTTCTTTTACATCAGAAAACCGACTAACTAAAATTATTGAAGAAATAGAAAAATGGTTCTTACATAAAAAAATCAACAATAAAACAAAGTTAAATGGTTATAAGACCATCCAATGCATGAATATCATCATATTTCTACTCTTCCACTCAAAAGTAACTACTGGAACTAACAAATTTTATTATTTTATTACATTAAATCATCTCATTCATATATAAATATATTATTTGATGCTGCTCTAACATTAATTAAATTGATTTGTGTTTATGATAAAGAACTCATGCACAAGCAGATCTAAGAATGAAATTGCAAGGTAGAAATTTGTCTATGGAGTAGTTAAGAAATAATCTCATGCACGAGCAAATCTAAGACTAAAATTGCAAGATAGAAATTTGTCGGTGGAGTAGTTAAGAAATAAACTTTACTTCAAACCATAAGAACAGGAAAAGGCAAATAAAAGAACAGAACAGCACCTAAAAGCAAAACTCACCTTCTACAGGATGAGTAATGCCATCCTGTGCTCCAACAAGTAGAGGAGACCAACACAGCCACATAAGCAAAACAGCTGCAAAAGTGCAAGTTCTTGATATAGACATCCCAAGAATGCTAAACCCATCAGAAGTATTCTGAAACATCTCCTGCTACCCAAAAAATAAAAACACCTCAAAAAGTATCCAAATATTCCTTCTGGTGACAAAGAAACAAACAAACAGACAACTAATAATTCAAATTTGAACCCACATATACCAACAAAAATAGCATATCCTTCCAACCACTTACAAACAAAGGAATTAAAGAAATGGGTAAAGAGAAAAAACACACCAATGGTATTGGTAGAGTTGGGTATTAATTAGGTTGAAGCTTAAGAAAGAAAAACTAGAAACTGGGTCCTTTGTATTTGGTATTATTCTGACCAGGTCACCATAGCAGCAGAGATTATTGATCAAGATGATGATATAGATGATGATGATGATCGAGCTCATGGCACCCATCTTTGTCATTCACTTCCACTATTGGGCATATTATTTTTTTTGTGATTAAAAAAAAAAAAGGGGAGGCAGAACGGCTCATGAATTTTGATTTTGACTTTTTTGGTTGGGAGGCTGATGGCTTTTTAATACATAGTCCTGTTGCCATTGTTTCTACGCCGAAGACGAGACAACGAAAGTGATGCGAACGTTGATGGATTGTTTAGAAAATGGCCAAGCCAACTGCCGCAATTGACTAAAAAACAAAACTACCCCGATCAACGTACAAAAATTTGAAAAATCCAACTAATTAAATCCAACTAAATTATTATTTTAACAATAACATGGTTAAATTTAATTTTCACAATTCGCTGAGACTAAATCAAACCTCTCTCTATCTTCCAGTTATCCATATACGAGCTTTTTTTAATAGATATTATGAGGTGTAGATTAAGGTGTTAATAATCTGTACAATTATTCATACAACTCAATAGTTAAAAAATATATTAATTTTATAAGATAAATTTAAATGTTAAACCCAATATAATTTACTTTAAGGGCTTGTTTAATGTAATTATAGCTGATAATTAATTTTTGATAACTGTTATTGTTTGTTAGTAATTGATTTTATTTAGTAGAATTTTTATTACTTAATATATATATATATATATATATAATTTTAAATTTTCAAAAATAAATAAGAAATCATGTATTAAGCATTAATCATTAATGTTATAGTGATTTTATTAGAAGAAAAATAGAATAATAAATTAATGATAAATAATAATAATAATAAAAAATTAAAATTATTAATAAATAAATTTAAGGGATATATTTATCTTTCTATTTATAAAAGTAAAATCTATTATTGAAAATCTTTTAATTATATTTTTAAAATACAATTGTTAGATAGTTTATCAGTTACTATTAGTTATTTGTGTATTTAATTAAATATTTTTTATATTTTAGAAATTAAAAAATAAAAAGAGACTCATAAGAAAAGAAAAAAAAAAATTCAAACACCTCTTAGAGCTTGTCATTGAATAAGCTTGGAGCATAAAATTTAAATTGCCTAAATTAATCAATTTAAATAAGACCCAGAAATATATGGTTTGAGTGGATTATAATATTAGGATGATTCAATTTAATTTGATTTATATATAGACAATTAGAATTAATTTGATTGATGATTATGTTCTTAAATTGTTCAAATTGAACTATGTGCAACTCTATTTAGAATCTAAATGGAGATCTCATTACTCTATTTTTCTTTTAAAAATAATGTTTAATCAAACTAAATTTAAACCTTCATTTTAAATTTGGAATTTTATATAAATCAAAAGAAAAAAACATATATTTTTATGGACAATTTTAATATCACTATATTCATATTCTTTTTAATTAATAAAGCTCTAATTAAATTTTCATAAAATTCAAAAATGAAATAAGTAGTTGGAAAATAATTTATAGCAATTGGTACAGTAAAATGGGTTATGTATCAAATCAGTGAGAATAAAGAAAAAGAAAAGTTATTCATAACTACTCATATTAATTATTATCATATCTATAACTATTATTGTCTAAATATTAATTTACCTTTTTTATGGGTTCAAAAATTTTTTCACCTTTTTTATTAAATATAAATTATATATTGATCCCATGTATACAATAGGTACATCAAAGAATATTTCAAGTAATCAATTATATTGCCAGTTACATTTTTTTTAATTAATAATTTAATATATGTTTTTGGAATTTAGCGAGTATACTTGCAACATTCAATCTTTAAAACTTTTGTCCACTGGAAAATTATTATCGTCCAATAATTGGTTATCATTGTTATTCAAAAATTCAAATGTAATATTCTATTTGCCACCCAATTTAGTTGCCAAAAATACCATGACAACTAATAATTTTCTGTAGCTTTTTTTTTAAATTAATATACACAAACTCATACGGATTAAAAATAAAAGATACTTATTCATAAAATCATGATAATTTTATAAAAATATACTAATTTATATAATATATACACTTTTTTCTAATCGACGCAAGATTTCGAAAAATCAGCTCACTCTTTAATTTTCATAAATAGGAGGCATCATACCTAAGGCACCAAACCTCCTGTAATAATTATCAGTAGCTGTTTGATTTTGCATGGATCTGCTATTTCGGCTTATTGAATGAAATATCTCGATATTTATTTCGTATATTGAAACATTTGGATAAAATACTATATAGTGGTAACATGTTTTTAATTAATAATATCGAAGTAGATACCATTTTATTTGTGAAAGGTATCGAATCGTGAAAGGGAATTGAGATTTATCATCAAAAAATCAAGAAAGATGACCCACATCTTTATTCTCACGTGTCCCCACCGTTTTGAACTTTGGCCAAAGTCTACCAAACTAGAGATAGCCACTACTCAACGTCAACTTGTTTTTTTAAAAAAAGAAGAGACGTAAATAGATTTATATGGAAAATAGATTCATATTTTTTATTTCTTGTGTTTGGTTGAGGGGTGAAAATGGGAGAAAAGACAATGAAAAAAAATATGATTTTACATAATTAACTTGAATTATTCATTTTACCCTTTAAAGAAGATAAAAATAACAAATGAAAGTGTATTTGACTTTCAAACTTGAAACAAAAGTAAAGAAAGGTGAAATTGTCATTTTCTTGTTTTTTTTTTCCTCCCATTTTCACTCCAAGTTTGGCAGGAAAATGTTTAGTGGCCTTCCTTCCTTCCTTTCTTTTCTTATTTCTAAATAATGAAAAGTTGGAATCTTCATCCATTTTCTTTGTTTCCTTTGTTCACACTTTTCAAACAAATGGTTACGGTAATTTATATTCTTAATTTATAAATTTAATGAAATACATCTCAACTTTTAAATCTTATGTTTTATTAATTTATTTTTTAATTATAATTTGAATTTAGAACTTCATATATATATATATATATATATAAATAAATAATTAAATATCTTGATTTGTAGCTAAACTAATATGTTTAACATCTAAGAGTTCACATGCAGCTTTAGAATCATGAAATACCAAACATGTTTAGTTTCAGAGGTGAGAAACAGATTTAAATTGAGTCGAATCAATTTCAAATTAGATTATTTTTTACTTAGATTAATTTTAGATTATGTTTTTTTAGATATATCAAAATCAAGTCGCTTCAAGTTACAAATATATTAATTTTTGTCTTTGAGTCAAGTTATATAAAAAAATTTATGCTATTTCTTGTATTTCAAATTTATTTTGTTTTTTGTATTTCAGATCAGATAGAATTAGATTTGATCAATCATAATTTAACTTTTTAAATAAATTTTTTTTTATTTTTAAATAAATGTTAAATATTTTAATAATTTAAACTAAATCAAATTTAGATGAATTTAATTCAATTTATGATCAAATCAATTCAAATAAAATTAAATTTGACTTAAAAATTATTGGGTCATTTGGCGTTTAGTTTATTTTCAGTTTCTTTCAAGTCGAGTCGAATTCAAATTACTTTTTTTAAGCGAGTTTGGATTGATAAAAAAAAATCACCTTTATTAAAGATCTTCTATTTTTTATTATATTTGACATATTTAAAATAGAAACCAACATAATTATTATATGGACTCCACATATAACTTGAGAAAGGATATGTTTAGAAGAAATAGAAAATGTTATATGTCCTCCGTTTGGTTTATATTATATCAAATGAATTGGCAAAGTTGATTTTAGTGCTATATAAATGTTGAGAATAGACTATCAAATTATTTCTTGGTTGAATTGTTATATGAAGTTCACCTCCTGAAAGTAACTTTCTACAAATCAAAGAAGGCTAGCAGTTCCATTCAATAAAAGAAAAAGAGGCTAGCAGTTGGTTGGGACTAAGATCTACTTTGTTGATTTTTAAATTTTTAATGTCTTATTCATATTGCCATGTCAAAAGCTTGTAAGAGTAAATGAAAAAAGCTTGTATTGTAGGAGTAAATAAAAGACTAGTTCAACCATTTGTAATATATATATAGTTTTCTTAACACGTGCAATGCACGTGAACATTTTTTTATATAAATATTCTATAATAATCATTACAAAATAAATAAATAATTCTATGATCTCATCATTAATGAAATTGGTATTTTTCTTTATTGATGGAGATTAGATTGAAGTGTTCATGATATGTTTTTTATAGATTATTTATTTTAATGATCAATTTTTTATTATAAAAAAATATGATATATATAAAAACATATGATATATATATATTGTCAATGTTTTAATCTCTTATTATCATTATGACTCTGAATTTTTATATAATTTTTACTAAATTAATAAAAATTTCAATCAAACTTATAATTGGGGACTTTAACGATAGTAAGGATACTTTAAAAATAGTGAGAATACCAACTAAAATATATTAAGATATATAATACTATTAAGAAATACTATGTGAACATTCATTAGATACATAGTAATAAAATTAAGAGTGTGGAAATAGTCGTGGTTCATATAATAATGATTAAGCAAGACTTATTTTAAATATTAACTTAAATCATATAAATTTTTAATCTATTTAAATGTCCTATCTCTCATCATTGTATTTTATTATATATTTATATATTTTAGTAGTAGTTGGTATAAATAATTATATAATTATAAGGTTTTGTTTGTTTCATAGAAAATAACTTGTCTAAAAATAATATTTTCTAAAGCAAATATTTTTGAGTGGCATATTTCTAGTATATGGAACACACTATTAAAAATATTAATTTTTTTATTTATAAAATTATAACAAATTTTAGATAATATATTTTAAATTTATATTATTGATTATTTAATATAGGGAAAAGTACATTAAAAATTAAATTTGTTTGTGGATCTCACCTATCAACGACAATCATTGTCGGTTACTAATGACTAATGATAGGTGTCAATAGTTAAAGATGACTAATGATAATAAATATGTGTTTATTTGATTTATTTTTTTTTTATTTTGATGAGTTTATCAAAGTCTGAAAAATTACTTATTTTTAAAGATGTGTTTGATTGCATGTGAATGAGATTCCTTAGGATTAGTTTAGAATCTAGCACATAAGCAAATAGCAAATATAAACTTAGGTCTTAAGGAAGTTAAATACAAAAGACTCCCAATCATATCCTTATAGAGCTTTTGATATACTACTTCACCTTTTTCATTATTTTCTAGTTTGGTATTTATGCTCATAGGTGTCTTACAAGACTTGTTTGAATCCATGTCAAACCCTTTTAGTAGCTCTTTGATGTACTTAGCTTGATTGATGAATGTTAAATTTTTTTCCTTGTTTGATTTGAAGTCCAAGGAAGAATTTGAGTTTACCTATCATGCTCATCTCAAATCCACTCTCACAATGATCATTTCTAATGGGTTAGATTTTAAAATCCTTTTCATTTTGAACTATGTTTGTAAAATATTTACATGCATCAAAATAAGAATCCTTATGAGCAACGAATAAAACCTAATTATACCATGAAAAATCATCACCAATGACAAATGCATAATGCATGCCACCTAAACTAGCAACTTTAGTAGGACCAAAGAGATGCATAAGCAATAATTGGAGAAGTCTTGAAGATGGTACCTTGTTTTTAGTGTTGGCCCTAGGCACCAAGAAGGGGGGGGGGGGAGGGGAAGTGGGTTGAATTGGTGTATAAAAATTAAAACAGGAAAGGGAAAAGAGAAATGAGTAGAAAAGAAAAATACGATTTATAGTGGTTCAGGTATAAACGACCTTACGTCCACTCCCCAATTCTTAGAAATTAGGTGTTCCACTATCTTTCAAAGATGTTTTCAAGCTTACACCAAACTTTTACACTTGTGTTTTGAAGACTCATACAACAACCTTTACACTTTTGTTTTAATAGGCTCACACAATAACCTCTCTTAGTGTTTTGGCAGACTCACACTACAACCTATCGTAGTATTTTGACAGACTCACACTACAACCTATTACAATTGGTGTTTATGCTCACACCTAACAATGACTTAAAGAGTAGAAAAGATTGAGTAGCAAAATTGCAAGAGTTTAAGTACAAAGTTATCAATTCTCTTGCATTTACACATGTTTGGTGAGGTATTTATAGTCTCTACCCACCAAAGAGACGTTGCAATAAAACTGGTGCAAAATCATCAAAGTGTGCTAGACAAATTTTTGCATTAAATGCTTGACAGTCTTAATTTGCGGTCGCGAAATCCAAATTCCATACGAAAAACCCCATTTGTGTCTAATGGCTAGTCCACGGGCAGTTTCTCATTAGTTCACCATGAAAATATAGTTGTTGCCTTTCACCTGCTCTCAAAAGTAGCAATTGCGATTTCTCTTATACAGGACGCGACTGAAGACACGAAATCGTCTGCCAAAAGTGTTCATCTTCTTCTTTTGGGTTCGCGGTCGCTACCAACAAGTTTCCATCGCAATTTTTATCTTCTAACGGTTACTTGGGACACTTGTCAAGCTGTGGTTGTTGACTTGATTCTCTCTTGAGTTACTTCGAAATTCGCGGTCGCGATTGAGGCATGACTTACACCATGAATTCGTCTATGACTCTGGTTTTCCTTTCTTTAAATTGGTCGCGGAAGAGAAGTGGCCCGCGAATACGTCTGTCCAATTTGTCAACCTGCCTTGGTTTAGTTCGCGATCGCGAAGTAGAAGGCACTAGCTTAGTTTGGAGATTTTTTTAACTCCATCCAACTTCCAATGTAAAGACTAACTCAAAACTGCAAAACAATACTAAATTTCAAACATTAGAATTGATCAATCCGTTTTGTCAAGATCAAAAGAGGTCTAAGACTTAGGGCTAACCACCCTAGTCCAACAATCTCCCCCTTTTTTATTTTGACAACATAAATTGATCCTAAGTGAAAAATAATAAAGAAATGTGAAGTTGGAGTATTGCATGAATGAATGCTTAAGATGAAACTTCTAAGTTTGGCATTCAATTAAGCAAAGTGAAATTTCTAAAAAGCTAAGTATGATGCTCATGATGCTCCCCCTTAACATATGCTGTAATTTTCAAGTTAATATTCCCTTTTAAACTAAAATACTTACTATCTCTCTCCCTTTGGCAAGATCAAAAAGAGAGTATAAGGGAAATGAGAAACAATTATAAGCATACATAAGGAGTAAAAGAAGAATACTCTTATAAAGATAAAATGTATCATACAATAAGAAAATAACTTTTTATTTACATAACTATGGGATCACAATATTTGTTAAATAAAAAAAACATAAAGAAAATGAAAACAAATATAAAAGATCCCTAATCTAGAGGAATGGATAATCATTATCATCTCCGGAAGATGGTGCATCTTGTGTTTGCGTTGCTCCCTCGGCTTCATCCCCATCCTCAACGTCGTCTTCATTTCCATCTTCATCTTGCATATCGTCAAATTCGGTGAAGTCCGAAAGATGGCAGGAAGGAACTCCTAGTTTCTCTTGGAGATCCACCATATCACTGTGAAGATGTTAAAGGAAGAGGAACCTTCTCTTCATCATCCTCATTAGTTTGTCCAACTTTTGATCAATAGTGGTAAGAGATAACTTCATATTGGCTTTTGGTTAATGAGGAGGGACTTGTGTGGTGCCTTCTTCAATTTGAATCCTCTTTCTCTTCGAACTTTGGGAGGTTTCCATCTTCTTTGCCCCTATCGTACCAAGGGCATAAACACATGTATCCGGATGAATGGCCTTGGCATTTATGAGATAGGTTAGGTCTGAAAAGTTTTGAGAGGGAAGGAGCTTGAGGAATTTCTCTTTCTCCTCATCAAGTGCTCCAACAAAACGGTAGATGGCTGTTATGTGAGAGGGCAAGAGAAACTGGCTTTTGAGTTTCATATTCATGTGGATCAATTAATCCACAAGGAAATGACTAGTTTGGATTAGTTTGTTCTTGACAAGGCAAAACAAGAATGTTAAGTCTTTTTGAGAAACCTTCTCGTTACCATCACTTCTTGCGTTTATGAAGAAGGTGATGATGCGATGAAGGATCCAAAGGGATAAGGACTTGATGTGTTTGGATAAAGAAGAATGGGGGTCGTGTTTGGTATCAATGGAAATCTCCGACCAAAATTCAGAGTATATAACGTTAAGTGCAAAGATGATGAAAGGAATATGTTCTCTGACTTGCAAGTTGAAAAAGGAAGACAATTGGTTGAAGGTAATGAAAAAAGGGTCACTAAAGGCCCGAAACACTAACCTATATTGGCCGGCTCTCGAATCGGATTTTCGGCTTAGTTGCATGGTGCACATAAACTCTCGCACAACCTCCTCGTATCCGGGTTCATCTCAGAAGATGAACTCATTCCATCCTAAGTTGGAAAGAAAGGCTCTAATTTCAGCGTTGATGCCCAAAGTTTCCAGCATGAATGTTGATGGAATCTTTTTTGGAAGAATGACCTTGGAAGAGTTTGCTTTGAATCTATCTTTTTCTTCCTTGGTTATTCCTTTCATAAGATAGAGAGCAGGAGGTGCAAAGGGTTGAGCCACTGCCTTACCCTTGTCTGCCTTGGAGAACTTCTTTAGAGTCATAGAGCTTGATGATTTAGAAAGATTTTGAAAGAGAGAGATGATGTTTGGAAGTAAGGTGATGAGAGCACTGTTGCAAGGGGTATTTATAGGCTTCGAAGGGGTGTGAAAACGGTCATAAATGACTAAAAATGGATTAAATGAAGAGAGGAAATAGTGGGCAGTCAAATCATTTAATTGCCTAGGAGGTTACTCTAATTCGCGACTGCGAATTCATGAGTCACGATCGCGAATTCTGAAAAATGTGAGTAACGGAAAAATTTTCCTCGAGAAAAGGTGCGTTAACAGTCACATTTTTAAAAAACTATCCAAAATTCATGGTGAAGCGAAAATTTCACGACTGCGAATTGACATTTGGCAGCCGGGTGAAATTGACTTATAATTTGCGACCGTGAAGAAGAAATAACGACTGCGAATTATGAGTCAGTAAGAATAAGAATTGAAAAACCAATTTTTGAAAAATGAAAAATTGTGATCCACAGGAAAATACATACATCAATATCACAAGTCAACAAATACCAATACACATAGCAATATTACATAAGAGATCAAGAATTTTCACTTTATGGAGCT
>CATIWR010405351.1:0-15515 GCA_949677035.1 Omphalea diandra
ATACATATAGACTACAAATCTGTGTCACTGTTCGCTTTGATCAAACAACTCCCCCTATATTATCTCAGAGATATATATAGATATATATATATATATATATATATATATATATATATATATATATATATATATATATATATAGTTCTTCTCTAATACCAAACAGAAAAAGATCTTAAAGGAAGATCCTTTCAAGCATTTTCTGAACAACCAAAATGCGTACTAGTCCATACAAAATTATGTACCTTCAGCAACACAGATAATGCACTTGTTTTTTCATGCAGCAGGAGGAGCTATAGATACTCTTCGAAAGTTACAAGAGAAATAACTTGACATAAACATGTATATATTGGCTGTAATGAAACAGAAAATTAAGCAACGACAGAATATATACACAAGAAAACGTTAAAATTCTGACACATGCGAAACAAGAGATAGAGACAGAAGCGCGCATCTCATTGGAGAAGAAGATATAGACAAGGCTTATAAAACTCCGCTTCCGGCATAAAAATGCAAATGGTGTTTCCAAAGATGGATTGCATCGGATCTTTGCATGGATTCATTTTTGTCTTATATTTTTTTTATACACTGGTACATATATATGGCTTTTTTTTTTTTTCTAATTTGAATTTGTAGCTTCACAACAGCTATAAAATTTATTATTAAATTTTACAGTGATCTTACGATATGATATTATTGTCTAAAATTTTAAATTATATATATAATTTATTAATTATTTATGATAATTTATAAAAATAAAAATTATCTAAAATAATAAATAATGGTATACACTAATACTTATATATTTAAGAATTATATTAATTCCAATATCTACTATAATACCATATACAATATTATAATATTTACTAATTCATTACAATATTGATCCTATCCATTAAATTTTTTGTGAAAAATGAATTGATTTAAACCTTTAAAGAACAAAATTGGAATGGAAATAATGTCTACTAGATTTTTATTTAAAGAACACGTGTAAAATAACTTAGTTTATTCACCCAAATGGAAGGGAATTGCGCAGCAATTTTCTTGTAAATGATTCAGTTGGGGTATTCGATACTACCAATCATTCCAAGCAAGCTCATTTCATTGGGGAAATCATAATAATCTCACCATTTATTGTAGTTCTCCGTCCTTATTATAACCCTACTGTTAGTAAGATTTGGGTTCTGGATGAAGTGGGTCATTGGGATTTCTAAAGACAATCAAGCAATACAAACAGTATCTCCATCAACATTAGGTGTATTGGAATTCCTTTGGCCCTAGTGGTTGTCTTTGAGTTCAATTATTTATTTTATGCATCATAAATATTTAAAGCGGTTATTAGAGTTGAATCAATGATTTCTTACACTATTAGAGAAACATTGATCATCATTTTGATTAGAAATAAATTTTTTTGTTTATTTTTAATAAAGTTTAAATTTATTTTTATTTATCTTTTTGCATCTTGAGATAATATTTAATTTACTAATTTTTGAATTTATTTATTTAGATCTTGGAATTTTATGCTTCCATAATATTATGTATTTTATTATTATGTATTTTTAAGAACCTGTTTACATACCTTTCCAGAAGTGGATCGATAGTTTGTAAAGATCATATCAAACTTATAAAAAGACTAAAAATCAAACAGTAATTAAAAAATTTGCACCGAATTGAACATATTTCCTGTCAATTGACTCAATTCTGTCAATATGATCTATTTTAATTTGAAAGTATATATCTTATTTATCTTAAATTTTATTGTAAAATTATGTAATCATGGAAAATTTTATACATTTTTTTTGTACGACAGTAAAATATTTACTCTTTTACTTTTAACAAAATGTCATTTTCATTAGCAATTCTCATGCATAGCTTAAAAAAAAGAAAAACTTTGGGGAACTTAGTACCCTGCCAGCCCCTTGCCAAATCCATCCTTCGTTTACCTTCATCAAAATACTCTCTCTCTCTCTCTCTCTCTCTCTCTCTCTCTCTCTATATATATATATATATATATATATATGTTTTATGGCGAATAAAAGGCCCTGAACTCAAAAATCCTCATTCTCGAGATTCTCCATCTAACAAAACTGAGACTCCAATCAATTAAGCTATATCTTATTCATTATCTGTGTAATTAAAAAATGAAACAAACAATTAAAAGGGACATTAAGGCTTTCTTTAGATTTTTTTTTTTTTTTACAACATTTCAGTTCAATTTATTGATAGAATTGAATTCAAATAATTTTGTAATAGAATTTACATGCTTGGAATAAATATAGAAGTATCGTTATTTATAAAGAGACATTTAAAATTATATACGGGGTATTTTTTATAAATCTCATGAAATAAAATAAATTTTTGGAAAATCATTCCACTCTTGAAATAGTTTTTATTTTTCTCAAAATGACTTTTTTTTAAACTTAAAAAAGCAAATTCTATTACAATTCAAATAAGAGCATTAACTAAATAAAATTGAATTGAATTGAATTTTTTTCTTTTTTTTTTAATAAAAAAGTATCATTCATTCAAATTAATAGCCATACAACATCTACAATCCAATATATTGATATTAAAAAATTATGATTAAAGCTAATATAATTATTACAATAATTGAACTTACTACTTAAAATCTCTTCTGCATGGCTTTGATATCATAATATCTTTCTGAATGGATTTTCTCAAAAGAATTATCGTAGAATATTGAACAATCATAATTATGTTGTAAAGTAGATCAATAGTAATCCAAAACTAATAGATACTATTTTTTTTCAGGAAACATAAATCAAAACCTATAAAAGGGAAGAAAATACCCATAAAAGAGGAGACAATATCCTCAAAGGAGGAGAATAAAACATCCATAAAAGAAACTAAAATATTCACAAAAGAGAATAACACATCTACAAAGAATATGGATCTCCACATAATAGAAGAAAATAATAGTAAAAAAAACAGATTTATCAATAGACTGACAGAACTGAGTTTATTGAAAATAATAAAAAAAACAATGAGATGAAAGAAAAGAGAGAGCAACCTTTGATTAACCAGCGCATCCCCAAATTAAAATTAATAGAAAAAACACTAGAGAGAAATTCCAAAGAGAAAATTACTCTTTAGAATGTGATTTTATAGAAACTTTCTCTTTAGAATTTTTCTCATTTTTAAATCTTCAAACACTGAGCAAAGGAATAATTCAATATTAACTTATTAATAAAGGAGCCTAAACACATTTGGAAGCTCCGACAATTGGAAAGAATATAAAAGAACTATATTTGAAATTGAAATAAAGTTCATCCATTGCCTATTAGCAAGCAAGCATTTCTCTTTATATGTTTTTCAATAGGATATTCTTAGGTTTCTTTTATTTTTAAGTTTGGATAATCTTTTTTTTAGTATCGATAGAAATGGTAAATTCTTAATTAATTTAAATTTTTGATTTGAATTTACTTAAAAAATCATTTGAAAATTAAAGAAAATTCAAAATGATTTGATTCAAAACTAACTTGACCTGACTTCTAAATTAATTTGAACTAATTTGATCTTGATTTGTGAATCAACTCAATTGATTTAATTTAAATTATTAAAATATTTAAATTTTATTTAAAGTTAGAATAATATTTTCTTTATTTTAGATTTTATAAATGAATCAATTAGATCCTTCCACAATTCAAAGTGATTGAAATTAAATTACTGAGATTTAAACTCTTAACATTTTTTTACTATTAAAAAAAGATTATATCAATAAAATTTAAATCCTAATATCCACTCATAGACAGTCCACTCATAGACAGTCTCACCAATTAACATCATTTTTAAATAATCCCAATACATTAAGACAATCTTTAATTTGGATATTCTGGTTGACTTGATTTAAGTCCGCAAATTATAACATGGATCCCTATCCATATTGTTTTGTAGACTTAGAATCAAAACTCTCTATTTCATTTAATATCACACATATAATTTATATACATTGATCATTAATTATATGTATATTTTGGTATTAAACTGCGTGTAAATTAGTATTGATCTGCATATACATTGATACTGATTTTCATATACATTAATGTACAAACATTTAAAGAACAGTTTGGCCCATTGAAAGTTACTTAAATACAAAAAAAACATAAACTAACATTCAAAATTAATGTATCTTTCATTATTCTATTCATGGATTTTAATGTATATACAGTTTAACACCAATGTACGTGTGGTTCAATGCTAATATATATGCAATTCAAAACTAATAATGTATATGCAATTAAGAAGCAATGCAATTCAAAACTAATATACCAATATATAAGCAGAAACAATATATATCAACAAAGTTTTTTAGAATTTATTACATTATTGTTAGAGTATCAATTTAAAACTAATGTACATTTTATTAATTAATTTTATGAATTTCAATATATCTATATAGTTCCACCAATATACATGCAGTGAAGAACCAATGTACATGTATAAAACTAATGTACATTTTATTAATTAATTTTATGAATTTCAATATATAAATATATAGTTCAACACCAATATACATGCAGTAAAGAACCAATGTACATGCAATTGAATATAAATATATATGCAGTTAAAGCCCAATGTACATATAATTAAAAACTAAAAGTACATACATTTCAATATACATGCAATTCAATACTAATATATATATACAGTTCAATATCAATATATATGTATTTCAATACTAATGTACATGTAAGTCTAATCTAGTTTTAGTCTAACATGTTAAAATACCAATTTTAGTATATTTGCAGTTCAAATTCAATGTAATAAAAGTTCTTTTTTTAGTGTACATGGTATTGAAGGTTTTAAGTTAAGTACAATTTCAATGCATGTCCAGTTCAAAAGAAATGTAAAAAAAAAATAAAAAAAAAAAGGAAGAGGCTTGAAGTGTAAAAAATTGGAAAAGAGAAAGTAAAGAAATGGACGTATGAATGGGTGTGTTTTAGAAATGTTTTTGTTAGAAAAAAAAAAATGACACATGTGATATTTAAATGAAACGATATGTACTACACTATATCTAAAACGCAAGATAAACTTGAGTCTAAGACTTAACAATTTAACCAATTCCATAGATCCAAGCAGATCATGTTGTATTAAGGACGGCCCAGATGGAGAATATGGGCCTTGGAGTCTCGAGTGAAATGAATTATCCGGGTAGCTTCTCCAGTTGGATTTTCCACTTGTATTCTCAACTTCAGTCTGCACTCTCCACTTCCCTTGCTTTTTTTCTTTTTCTTTTTTTTTTTTTTGGGACAAAAATTATCAACTCAAAACAAGGATTTCTTTTCTTATTTTAGATTTTAATTGGATACTCTTCTTGTATAGATTTCCCCTTAAAAACCCCTGTTTTAGAGTGAATAATCATAGAATAACCTTTCTATGATAGGAAAAGTTTAGCTATAATAACAGCACAAACAAAAGATCAATTGGACCCCTAAATTTAAATTTAATATTCAAAAAGACCTAAAATAATTTTTATAGTCCAATTAAGCACATAACTTACAATTTTGGGCTTAATTAACTCTATTTTTAGTAAAAGAAATTTTATATTTATAAATAATAAAATTATTTAACAATGCCAAACTAAAAAACAAACCTAGAAGAATGTCAACATTACAATATCAAAGAAATTCTTCAAATCCATAAGAAATTGAATATTGCAGTCTCAAAAAAAAATCTAATAAGCACCATTAGAAAATTATATTAAAAATAATCAACATTGCAATCTCAAAATATTTACGTAAATTAGTAATTGACTCAAGCACTTGCAATGAACTATTAGTTGTCCTTGTCTATACTTAAGGAAATTGCATAAATAAGAAAAAGTGGAGGAAAAAATTAAAATTCATGCTCATAAAAGTAATAACAATTATTCAATCAGAAAAATTAAAGAGAAAAAAAAAAAGAAAAGGAAACTCAAGCCACTTTGAAATCATAGATGAAGGCCACCATTATCACCACTGTAACTACCATCTTTTTTTTTTTTTTCTTTTTGCTAATATACACCAAATGTAATCCTATATCGACCCATCTACCAAGCTTCCAACCTAAATCGACTCAGTCAACAGCAATAATTCAACATGGAAGGACAAGTTGTTCCTCAAACTTCTTTTTCGTTGCTCTCCAAATTCATCACCTATTTAAAACATTTCAAAGCTTACTCGTCACCTGCACTGCCATCGATAATAACACCAATTTCAAAACTTTGAATGAAGTTGTAGCTCGTTTACTGTGATATCGTGAGATAGAGTGATCATTGTCAATACCATCTGAATTTGAAGAAATTGATTTCGATGGATTGAATATTCAAACAAGGTTGGATGGAAGTGTGGAAAGGAAAAGAAGGACAAATGAGTAAGATGGATTGTTTTGCTTAGGAGAGATGGTTGTGCTGTATTGCTGATTTTTCTAGGAATTAGAGATGGTGATTAAGGAACGGACTAAGAAGAATGGATTATTATCGGAGAGGTGAAGATAGAAAATGAAAAATTTTATCTAAATTTATTATTTTTTTGTGAGATTTTACTAGATTTGTCGGAAGAATTTATATTTTTTGTTTTGATTTTTTAAATTTAAATTTATTAAATAATTTTTTATTATTTATAAAATATGTTAAATTATTTTTAAATGAAAGTAGAGTTAATTGAGTCTACAATTATAAAGTATATGTTTAATTGAGCCATATAAATTAATTTATACCTTTTTGAGCATTAAGTCCAATGACTCAATTGACCTTTTGTCCACAACAACACTACTATATATATATATATATATATTGAATTTGCAGGGGTACATAACTTTCTATCCAAACAAAACAAAGAAAGAAAAGAAAACTTCTTTTTTTCGTTTTTTTGAAAGAAGGAAGAAAAGAAAACTACAAGCCATTTTCTCGGATTACTGCCACTGACCAACCAAATGGACTAAAGCCATGCTCTGACCAGCTAATTAATGAAACGTGTACTTTTCTTACACCACTTTGACACTGCCCGACTCTACCCATCCCGATCAATAACAAAGTCTTCGGGTCACGTGGTCAGTTGGCGTGGTCAACCGAACCTATATGAAGGCTTCCGTCCTAATATCAGAATGCTTCTAAACTTCGATAAAAATAAAAAATAAAAAATAAAAAATTTCTTCTAAACTCAAAACTTAACAAGTCAAAATCCCAATGAAAGTATGACACTTGCATTCGCATATTCTAAGATTCTAACCTCATTAGTAATTTTGTTTTGCATATTGTTGCTTGAGTTTTTTATTTAAATTTATTTTTCTCATGAATTTTTTACACCATAAAATTAAAAATAATTTAATTTAATTAACTTTTTTCGTTGCACAAAATTGATATTCAGGATAAATTTGTTTCTGTCATAGATGATAAATAGATAAAATCAAACAAAATTGAGCTTGATCATGTTAGATTATGAGTAAAATCATTATATTGAAGTATTAAAAGGATTTCAAATTAATTTCAAGTTAGATTTATTGTAATTTTAATTTTATATTTTTAATAATTAAAATTAAATCAAATACGAGTCTTTTAAAATTAAATAATAATCAAATTAATGCAGGTGAATCAACAGTCAAGTAAATATCATTTTGAATTTAATTCTAAAATTTTTAGGTAATCTTAGATTAAGGCACTTTAATTTTTCTTGAATTTCACGTTAGAGTTAAGTCATTTTTTAAAACTATATTTGAGACAAATAAAATATTATTACTTCTAATCTCGATTGAGACTTAAATGATAAGAAGATACCTTAACTATATATCATACACAATTATATGATCATTATAAGTGTGATACTGTAGCCTTATATAGTTAAGCAACCTATAAGTTTTCATCAATTAAACATATATAATTAAGGAAAGAATGAGGGTATTAGCTTATGAATAAAAATATCTTGTATAATTCTTTAAAAAAAAATCAGAGTATCGATTTATCATTTTCTACGATAATAATCACTATAAGAAATTTTGTTTATTATAATAAAAATTTTTGTGATGAAATTAATATTGTCATAATACGTGATTTTATTGTGACAAAATTATAATCTATCACAATTCTTGTAAAAATTAATTAATTTGTAATAAAAAAAATTGACAAATATTTTTTCACAATAAATGAATATAAAAGAAATATAATGATAAATTTTTTTGTCATAATATTTTATCACAAAATAAAGGTGTAAATTTTGTTGGCGCCTGAAGTTATAAATAATGAGAAATTAATTTTGTCATAATAGTACTTTTATCACTATATTTAATTAATCAATAAATTAGTATAAAATTATTTTATGATAATCAATTATCATTTATTGTAACCTAACAACTTATCACAATATATAAGACTAAAAAGAGACCAAAATTTAGTGTAAAAAATATTTTCGTTCAAATTTTAGTACAAAAATTAAAACTATACACTAAGAAAATAATTTTGGCATAATAAAACTTTTATCAATATATTTAATCATTAAGATATTATTAAAATTATTTTATTACAATAAATAATGTTTTATTCTAAAATAATTTGTCACAATAAATGAAAAAAACGTACATAGATGCTAAATTTGATATATCAATTTCATTTTTTTATAAAATTTAACATCAAAATTAAATCACAAATTAAGTATATAAAATTATTTTTATTAACATAAAAATTTATATATTCTTAAAAATGCTAAATCATATATGCATATCTAATAAATTTTTTATGATTTTGAAATAAATTTGTTGATATTTTTACTGTTTGAAGGTGATGTTTTTAAATTTTGTTAGACTTTAGATTGTAAATTGATGAATACTATATCTCATCTCTAAATTTGTAATTGAATATATTGTAATTATTTTAAGTTTGAATAAAATAACTTAATTTTTCATATTTTTATTTTATTATCTTTTAATAATTTTATTTTAAATAATAATTATTAATCATGTGAGAGTCAATAAAATACTCTAAAGATCACATCATGATAAAGTTACATAATTTAAACTCTATATTATGATAATCAATTAATTTTCAAAAATATATAAATAGCTACACTTTTAAAATTCTACAGTGACTACTAGAAAACATTTTGATCCTATAGGTGGAGAAATTCAAAGTGAGCTAACGATGTATCAACCAATATAAGGTAAAGTTATAAGACAAAAATATGATAAATATATTTGTTACCAAATCTATATACCATTATGATAAAATAGAAATTATCACAATATACACATTGAAATAAAATTATTTTGACGAATATGGCGATAATTTGATTTTGATATATTTATGATAATTAATTTAATATAAATTATGACAAAATCTTTTGGAACAAGACATTCAATTTCTTATAGTGAATTAAAACATATAGAATTCTTTTATCATCAATCACATAAATGTGTATATTTTTTATCATGTAACGTATTTGAAGTATACATAGACTTTTTGTTTTTGTGAAACCTAACTACCTAGAAAAATAGTTACTTTAAAAGAAAAATTAAAGTCACTTCTTATTCATCGCTTACTTACCCTTGATGTACGCCACAAACATAAACCACATAAACAAGCAAAATAAAAAGAAATTAAAATAAAAATAAAAATAATAATTTAATGATCGAATATTTGTCTTAAACTTGAACACAAAAACTGTAAAAATTAAAAACCTACACTACTTTTATTGACGTAACCGTAATATGAATCGAGTTGTAGAAAACTCCAGCCAACAAAATGGATTGAAAAGACGAAGCATTGTTCAGGCTGCTGATGAGACTTTGGCAAATTCGGATGGGAATTTCATGTTATTTTAATTTAACGTGATCCAATTTAAGTATTGTTTATTTATGCTGAGATCATAGTTGATAACTTTTGATGGCTTTCTTTATAGACTTTTTGAGTGAGGTTTGTACGTAGTGTGGCAGGAAGCATATGGATACCAAACCCAATAGCACATCTATCTGATTTGATGCATGCATCATCATGTGGTATCGTGTATATTGTATTTTTGAATCATTTTAGATTAGGTTAAGATTTGAAACTGCATTCGATCACAAGTTAAATTACGTCCCTTGTGAATTAATAATTAAACCGATAAAATTATATTATATTTCAGTATAAATTGACCCAATAAATTCAGAGAATAATTTTTAATTTTATAAAAAAAGTGCAAATTTGTCAATCCTACAATTGAAGTTTTATACCACCATCGTACTTTATTTAATATTAACTCCTAACTTTGATGTTGATAAGTAAAAGCTATCCAATTTTGGGTTCATGAATGATATCAAAGAAAAAACTAAGACCTTAAATGGGGGACACCAACATTAGGAATCTGACGCATAGGAAATAAATAATAAGGGACTGCGAGTGCTATGTCTCTCAACACAATCAAATTGGCTAAACCAGACCTTGACTGTGAAAACACAAATTAAAAAAAAAGATTAATATAATTGATAAGATTTATTAATCATGTTTTCTCATATAATTTTTCTTTGTAAAATTAAGGATGTGTGCTTCTTTTCAACACTCATTATGTTAACAATTTTTTTTTTCAAGTTTTTTGAAGAATTAAATTTAACTTTTTTTTTTATTTTAGAAATTATAAATTATTATATTAATAAATAATATGAAACATATATGTATATGTGTATATATATTATGGTGTATAAATAATAAAATATAAATTATAAAAGATTTTAAAAATATTTTCTTTAAAAATATATTTTTTAAAAATACAATATGCCTACTGTATCATGCCCACCCCTATCTTCTACCACCTGACTACTAGTATTTTTCCCTGCCGCCGTCCAGGTCGACGGCGTCAACTCCACATCCCTCTCCCATTCTTCTTTCTTCGTCACCTTCTTCGACTTTCCCTCTCCAATCTCACTTTCTCTCCTTCGTTTCCGTTCCTTTTCCTCCTCGGCGGGTGCACTCCATTCCCCAACTTCTAGTGGGAAGTTGAGTATAGCTTTAGATCCGCGCAGCTTGAACGCAGCTCTGTCATAGGCTTTAGCGGCTTCGATAGGCGAGTCGAAAGTCCCCAGCCACACACGAGAGCCTCTACGGTTCGGATCTCGGATCTCCGCAGCGTACTTGCCCCACGGCCTCCGTCGGACTCCTCTGTAATGCTGCTTTTTCTCTTCAACGACACCCGAACCGCCTTGAACCTCAGGTTCAGCAAACCGAATCCATTCCGTTTTCTTCGGTAGCGAGATGTTCAACGACGGTTTTCGGCTCTGAGTCATCGATTCGAAGTCGAGAATTTGACATCTATAATGTGAATAATCATTTTTATCGTTATCATTAAAATAACGGGAGATTGAGATGGATGAATCAGCGGATGAAGAAGTTGCAGTAGTAGCAGTAGCGGTGGTGGTGGTGGAGTATGCGATAGAAGAATTGGAAGAGGAAGCAACAGGTGAGAGCGGATCGCCGAGTAAGTGTTGTTTGATTAGATTCAGGGCGTATGCTAGTTGATCAGTTTCTAACGACATTTGGTTGTTTTTGGAGTTTGTTTGGATGTTAGTAGAAGGTTGAGTGAAAATGGTTGATTTTTATAGGAAGGAGGACACATCTGACCCACAAAGGAAGCACCTTTGTGTACCGTTCATCTCAACATCGCCTCTATCGTCAGCTCCGATGGCATAAATAAATAATATGTATGTGTGGGGTTTTTTTTTTATATATTTTCTGTTTGTGGATAAGTGGGTCTTAAAATTTTGTTTGCTATAGAATTACGAGTTTTTTTTTTTAGAGTAAAGCTTTTTTAATTAGAGAAACTAAGTCCTCCTCTCTTATTCGTAAAAATTTTATAATGAAAAACAAAATAATTAAAATTATTTGTTTTATTCAAAATTAAAAAATAATTGGTAAAATAATATGCTGATAAGCATGGCAAAAACTATTTGAAATCGAAACCAACGGTTTTAATTAAAGGTTCCACTTGAATTAGAATCAATTATTGTTCGAACAATTTAAGCTGATTTAAATTCAAATACGGTTTGATTCACAATTTAGTTACAATATAAGACTGGTTTAATTTTTCTTCAAAACAAGTGAAATTTTGTAATTTTATTTACATAGTTTTTTAATTATTATATCTAAACAAAAAAAAAACTTACTTTTATATATTGTGTTACAAAATTAAACTAAAAAAATAAATTTGAACAATTTCAAACTAATGGACCACACCATCTAATAGACAATTCCGAACCTGTTTTGCCCCGGGATCAATTTATCAATTTGATTTATAATCCTTCATTTTCTCTTTATATTATATTTCTTTTTATAAATTTTATTTATTTATTCTTTTCATAACTCTCTCTTTTTCTTTTTACTCTTTTAATTTTGACAACCATTTTTTCTCATTCTTAAAAAATTTTTATAATTCATTTTCAATTGCACAATCTTTTTTGTCTTGAAATCTCCATCTTCATTTTCATCGTAAAGTCTCAAATACCTTATATCAAAATAAGTCATTGATTTGGGACAAGTACCCTCAATTTAAAAAAATTTATATTTTATAAAAACATTTAAATATCTTATTAACATCCACAATTAAAAAAATACATTATATTAACATCTATGATTAAAAAAATTCTATATTTTATAAAACATTATATGATTAAAAAATGCCTTTATAAAATAATATATTTTTTATTCGTAAATGTTAATATAAGATATTTAAATATAGGATTTTTTTTTTATTTTGAGTATTTATATCAAATTGATGATGTGTTTTGATGTAAAGCATTTGAGATTTACAGTGAAAGTGAGGGACAAAGATTTTAAGATGAAAATTATTGTGTAATTGAAAATGTGTTGTAAAAACTTTTTATGATTAGGAAAAGGGGTTGTAAAAATTAAAAGAATAGAAAAGAAAAAGAGAGAGTTATAAAAAAAATCAAATAAAAAGAGATTATAAAAAAAAAAAAAAAGAGTGTAAAGAGATAATTAAAGAATTTTCCTCAAAACAATCCAATTATGATTAAAATCCGATCCAAAACCGGCCTTGGTTATCCGTACCGGCAATAAACTAACAAAATAATGAATTTTTTTAAAAGAAATTATAGAATTACTAGTTTAATTATCAAGCTAGTTGTTATAAGTAATATTTTTGTAATAAGTTATGAATATCATCAGCATTCTTTTATTTTAAAAGAGATATATATTTAAAATTATATGAATTATTTTTAACAAAAAATAATTCATTCAAAAAGCAAATACGTTTGACAATCTCAATTCAAATGTAAGTTGGTTTAAAAATATCGTTACACATATTAAAAAGAAATCAATCAACATGATCCGCATATTATGTTTTTTTTTTTTTTTGGGACAATTATATTAAAATCATCCTTAGTAACATCTTTTAAGTTAAGGATATATTCCTTTACTCAATGTCATGTTTTCACATTTCAATATTAAATTGCTTAAAAATTAGATTTTTATTCCTTTCTTTTTCTTTTTAACTCTTTTTCTTAATTTGTAAAAGAAAAAGAAAAAGAAAAGAATAATCCACCAATATCACATAAAAATATAAAGAAATTTCACTTAAGATAACAAAAACAAAAATAGTCTTATTGGTTGGGAGACACCTAGAAATGTCTTATTGGTTGCATGATTGGATTATAAGACCACAGACGCTTCGTGCTCCGTATGGTCGGATTCTGAACCAGTTACAAGAAGATCATCATCAATAAAGATTGAACTTCCCTATCTATTTTAAATTAAAATACGAATTCCTGAATCATTATACTGAAAAAAGCAGTGAAATTAAGGGTAGTGTGGCTTAGTCAATTCAACATATACAATAAAGAGCTCTTCAACATTTGAATTCATCAAAACTCCAAAAAGAGAGTCAAATTGCCAAATTAAAGTTTTTAAGACACAATCTCTATAAATATTCCCTACAAACATTAAATATATTTTGTCTTGTACATGATCCTTGCTTGCCTCTTCAACTCACAAATCAAAAAAAAAAAAATTCAAATGAACAGGACAGGTAGAGAGAGAGAGAGAGAGAACAAGTCGTCCAAGGGAAGACCCATCCGTCTCCTTCCGGCACGCCACAGTGTCCATTAATTTGTTTGGGGTAGCAAGACTTTGACTATTCCCAGGGCAACTGCGTATTTTATTCTAGAAGATTTGTTTAATTGAATCTTGTTTTTGGCTTTTTTTGTATACAGTTAGCTTTCCTCTTCCTACCCAATAATGTAACTATGGATTACAATTCATTAACCTCGATATTATTTTTAGTGGTTAAGAAAGTTTATTCCTTTTTCACCTTCAAAATTATCTGAAAAGAAATTTTGAATACTAATATTTAAATATAATAAATACTAATAATAATCATTTATCAACACTTTCTTTTAATACTTATCATCTCATTGATTCACATCATTTTTTTTAATTTTAATATTTTTAATTTTATTTATTATAACTGTTAAAATATTATATCTAAATGTATTTTAATTCTATTTATTGCAATAAGTTACCTAATATAATATAATAAGTAATTTTAAAAATATTTAAACTAAAGATAATATGAATCAATTAAATAAAAAATTTTAATGAGCAATTATTACAAGTATTTCTCTTTGAATATATAATAGTTCCAAATTGTTGGGTCTAATATCTGGTTTTGATGAATATGCATTCTGGACAGAATTTTCACTACCTTGTTTAGATCATTTTGTCCTCTTAATAAATAAGGGGAAAAAATCATTTGCCATACACATACAGACACCCTCACCATCAGCTACTACATGATTAAAACAAAAATAAAAAATGAACTGTGTCGAGAACTGTATCGATAATAATACATTTTATTCTAAATGTCTTATTATTTTAGTTTTCTTTTAAAAACTGTATCGGGAACTCGATCAAAATAAACATGAAAAAACCGATTATCTATATATATATATATATTTACACACTTGAATAGTACTTAATATAATTTTTTTATATAACTATAAAGTTATGTTTTTATTAATTTTACACATTCAAAATAAATAATTTTATGTTATAATATATTTCATAATATTTTAAAAAATAGTTTATATGAATAAAATGTATTAAAATAATTAAATTTTTTAAAAAATAATTTTAAAATCAAACCGAAACTGAATAAAAAATAACTAAATAGTACTAAATAACTAGACTAAAACCGAATCAGTTTTTGGTTCAATCCTATTTCGGTCATTCATTTTGTTCAATCTGATCTCAGTCCTTCCATTTTAGAAGGACTGATCCTTCTATCTGATTTCAAGGTTTCTAAAAACCTCAAACTGGAAAGGGACCGATCACCCATATTTTTGTGGATTTGGGTTTTTTTAGTTAGATGGTGCTTTTCGGGTCAATTATATATTAAACTAGTAAATTATACTATGAATTCTTATTCATATATCAATATGGACCAGAAATCTATAATATGTGCAACAATAAAAGAAAAATTGTTCACTAATTTATGTGTTCTTGTCCCATGCATAGATTTCTTTTCACTCATTCTTTTTTTTTT
>CATIWR010405398.1:0-41859 GCA_949677035.1 Omphalea diandra
CTTTTCAAAGTCGCTGTCTAGCAGTGTAATAGAGGTTAGGCCAGTATGTAGTCAGTTAATATTTTAGTTTGATTATTCATGTATGTTTTGTTGTAAATAATTACTAAGTGGTGAACAAGAGACATAATGAAAAAAAAAAAAATTTTAATCAGGTCTTTTAAATGACAATGGATAGACTTAAAGAGAAATTTAAATGAATATTAAATGGGGTGTCACAGCCCTCGTTGAGAAAAGAGTTACAAACCTCACTTTAGCTGAATTTCTCTCCTATGGACCTCAAAAGGAGGCTGCAAATGTAACTATCACTTATATTTTCTCCCTGTCTTGACCTAATGATATCTAGTGTATTTGACCTAATGATATCTAGTGTATTGATAGTGTTGCTATGCTTACTCTATTGTATCGAAATTCAGGTGACGAAGCCTTTGTTCAGGAGAACAAAAGATGGGAAAATATTTCAATGGAAGGTTGAGGAAGACGATCCTCTTTGTACATTGCAAGATGTTTTCCAGAAAGTTGATTGTAAAATAGGTTTTAACATTGAATTAAAGTTTGATGATCAAATAATCTATAAACTGGAAGAACTAGCGGGCGTTCTTCAAGTAATCTTGAAGGTATTCTTTCCTTTCAGTTTCTGTTATATAGGAAATTTGATATTTATAATAAGTAATGACTTGAATATCCACTGAGTTACTTGGTCAGGTGGTGTCTGAGCATGCCAAGGATAGACCTATCATGTTCTCTAGCTTTCAACCTGATGCAGCTCAGCTCATGAGAAAATTGCAGAGAACATATCCTGTAAGATAACTTTTTGTTTGCATATTTTGTGTTTTAGTTCTTCGCTTCCGACACTTGAAATTATTTTTAGTTCTTCGCTTCCGACACTTGAAATTATTTATGTTAGATGTTCTTTAGCTAATTAGAATGTCAATAGTTTATCAATTTTAGGATAGAATCTAATGATTCTCCTTTTCATGATTATCAGTTTGTCTTTTCAGCTAAAACCCATTTCTTCATTTGTATGTTTTTCTCTTTCTTGGAATTGTGTTTAAAGATGGTTATTAATGTTGCAATTCAGGTCTTCTTCCTAACTAATGGGGGATCTGAATGATACTTGGATACAAGAAGGAATTCCTTGGATGAGGCAATTAAGGTTTGCATGGACGGTGGCCTTCAAGGAATTGTATCTGAAGCTAAAGCTACCTTCAGAAACCCAGAAGCAGTGGCAAAAGTTAGAGTCTAAGCTTTCACTAATTAGTTATGGCCTACTAAAGTAAGCATTAAATTTTTTATGTTCTTTAGAAATATGCACATTGTAAATATTAAACAGTGTTTTCATAATCAAATTCCACTAATACAATAAAAAATAGCTGTGCATTTCGCAGTAATGTGCCAGAAACAGTGTATGCGCAGCGTCTGATGGGTGTCGAAGGGGTGATTGTTGACCTTGTTCGAGAGATTACAGAGGCAGTCTCAGATTTCTTTGACCTGCAAAAGTGAGTGAAGATAAATTCAGATTGTTTGGCAAGGAAGGGAAGATGCAAGTCGAAACTCTATTACCTGCCGAATTCTCAATAGACAGTCTCATTTCTGCATTGACTCAGTAATCCTGCCAAGGAATATTGTATGGGTTAGATCCCTATGTTTGAACATGTCTGAATATTCCAGTAGGTTGCTTTTAGCATCTTTATAGTTGAGGTTAAAGTAGCACTACCGAGGAACACTTTTTTAGATTAAGATTGTTACTTGTATAGTATCTTCCAAGAAACGGATTACTTCATGTATATGAAAATGTATGTTGAATATAATCCTATTATTTGTAGTATCAATGCAGTATGCTAACATCTGTTCTGTTCAGTAAAATCCTCACTTATGATTATGAACATGTGTAAATATGGTCTGTTTAGGCATTATGTTTCTCTGCCTCGGTTTGGATCCTTAAAAACAATCAAATGAATAATTAGCCTTTCTGGGTTGTGCAAGCCACTTGATGCTCATATTCCATCTAAAACTTTTTTAGTTGACCTGTTAAAAATCATCAATTTCAGAATTGAATATAACTATTTTGATTCATCATGGTACTCCATTAGTACCACTTTCTTATAATTATGATTTCTTCTCAAATGAAACCAATTTTTTTTTTTTTCGTTTTGTACTGAAATTAGGTTGGATAGTCCTATCGTAGTCGATATCCTAACTCTTGCAAATTTTGTCCTTTCAGTGAATTCTATAATCACGCGCGCACACACACACACACACATATATATATGGAAAATGGTGGGTGTTGCACCTAATATGGTTTCATTCTACAATCGAAGTTCCACAAATTTCTAATTGTTTTATGTATATGCTGCCACAGAAATTCTTCATAGGAAAGTTAGTAGTTGGACTCGTAAGTCAATCTTTCTTTTTCTATGTTTGGAGTCAAAAAAGACGGCTTGTGCATTTCTAAGTTATGTCCATGTTGAGGAACGAACCAGTGCTTGTCGCAGATGAGCTGTGGTTTGACGCAACTTTTAGATGAAAAGTCCACACCATTTGTAGTTTGTATAGTAGATCAAATTCAACTTCTTTCCCGCAAACACAAAATCCATGGAACCATCACCACTCTACATCCTTTCAATCTTTCTCCTTCTGCTTCTAATCCATCAGCCATCAAACTGCCAACAAGAATATATCAATAACAAGCAATTGGATTGCGAGCAGAATTCTTCTATATCAAAAGGGTATACTTGCAATGGAAATCAAATTCCATGCCAGTCCTTTATAACCTTTTATTGCCATCCACCTTATGATTCCCCCATCACCATTTCATATCTTTTAGGTTCTGAAGCCTCCACGATAGCCTTGATCAATAATGTTTCGTCCATGTTCACATTTCCTCTCGAGAAATTTATTATAGTACCTATTTCTTGTTCATGTTCTGGTACCGTCTACCTGCATAATACTTACTATGTTATTCAAGATTCAACTGAGACATATTTTTCAATAGCTAACGACACTTACCAAGGCCTAACCACTTGCCAGGCAATCAAAGGACAAAACCACCAAGCCGAACAAAATCTTGAAGTGGGATCAAAGCTGATAGTTCCTCTAAGATGTGCTTGCCCAAGTCGAAACCAAACGGCAAATGGTGTAATCTCCTTGCTCGTGTATATGGTGACATGGGGAGATACCATTTCATCTATCGCCAATGATTTTGGTGTTGATGAAGCAAGCGTCCTGGAGGCCAACAAGTTGTCACAAAACAGCGTGATCTTTCCCTTCACACCAATTCTGGTTCCACTTACAAACCAGAATCGTTTGACAAATCCAGGGAATTCAACAAATCAGGTCAATGTTCCTCGTGTCTCTGCCAATGGATCTGTTTCTTATATTGATCGCGTGCCCCAAAGTAAAAGATTTCCTGCCAAACTGGTTGCACTAATAGGTCTGTCTCTTATACTTGGCTCATTTCATTGTAAGTATAAACACTATGGTGATTGTTTTGATATTTCAGGTGCCGGAATTGGCCTGGGACTCTTATGTATATTCCTTTCTGCCTACAAGTTATGTCAACACCTGAAGGAAAGAAGATTCAGGATTCAAAAAGCTAAGTTTTTTGAGCAAAACGGTGGATTCTTGTTGCAACAAAGGCTCTCTTCTCACGGAAGTAATGAAAAGGCCAAACTATTTACCGCAGAGGAGTTGCAGAGAGCAACAGATAACTATAACCAGAGAAGATTTCTTGGTCAGGGAGGTTTTGGTACTGTTTACAAGGGGATGTTACCAGATGGTAGCATAGTTGCTGTCAAGAGATCAAAAACTATTGACAGAAGCCAAATTGAGCAATTTGTAAATGAGGTTGTCATTCTGTCTCAGATAAATCATCGGCGCATTGTGAAGCTTCTAGGCTGTTGTTTAGAAACTGAATTTCCATTACTAGTATATGAGTTCATTTCTAATGGAACCCTTTCCAAACATATTCATGAGCAAGACAAAGAATCTCCGCTTTCATGGGTGCATCGCCTCAGAATTGCAAGTGAAGTAGCTGGAGCAGTAGCATACATGCATTCTGCAGCTTCATTTCCTATCTTCCATAGAGACATCAAATCCTCAAACATACTACTAGATGATAAGTACAGTGCAAAAGTATCAGATTTTGGGACCTCAAGATCAATCTCATTCGACAAGACTCACTTAACCACTGTAGTACAAGGAACATTCGGATACTTGGATCCTGAGTACTTCTACACAAGTCAATTCACAGAGAAAAGCGATGTGTACAGCTTTGGTGTTGTGCTAATAGAGCTCTTAACTGGGGAAAAGCCTATCTCTTCTACAAGAGCTGATGATGAGAGAAATCTTGTTGCACATTTCATTTCACTGGCAGAGGAGAATCGCCTGCATCAAATTCTAGATCCTCGAGTTGTTGGTGAAGCAAGAAGAGAGCATGTTGATGCCATTGCAATGCTTGCGATGCAATGTGTGAGATCAAATGGTAAGAATAGGCCTTCAATGAGGGAGGTTGCAATGGAGCTGGATGGAATGATGAAGTCAGTACATTGCTTAGAGATTAACCAAGAACCTCAGATGGAAAGTGAAGACAATGATATTGATGAAACCGACAATGAATCCAGTGACTATAGCAATGCCTTTTCCCAAGAAATGGGAAGTACCTCAACTTAGATGTTATTTACATTATGCGTAACGTTTCTTGCCTTTGAATGTTAGCCAAATCATAAAAGAATACATATATATAGGATGTATGTGTTGTTTGGTAATTGCTTTGATTATTACAGTTTTACCAAAAAGGTCGAGCATTTTTGTCTTGTACTAATTGTAGTCATAAAATTTGATGCTTTGGACGGTTAAAGCACTTTCTGTTTACAATCAAGCTGTTAATTGTAATGGCCATAATTTAGGTAGTCAAAATAATCAAAAAAGAGTTTATTGTAATGGAACCATGTCACCGTATTGCAACTGATCCCATGATATCTCCCCTTCTCACCATATACATCAACAAGGAGATGAATCCATTTGCAGTTTAGGTTTGGGTTGGACAAGCACATCTTAATGGAACCATCAGCTCCTTACCAACCTGAAGATTTTCGGAATCATAGTAGTTTTGACCAATTAGAGCCTGGCATGTTGTAAGGCCTTGGTAAGTTTCATTAGCAATTTTAAAATACGTTTCATTTAGATGCTTAACAGTAAAAGGTGTGTTATGCTGGTACATCCTACCAGTACATGAGCAAGAAGCAGGAACTATGATCAACTTATTAGAAGGAATCGTGTCTTTGATTGATATGTTGTTGATCATGGCTATACTTGAGGCATCTGAACCTAAAAGGTAAGCAATGGAGATAGGAGAGTCAAAAGGTGGGATGGACAAAAATGTTATGAAAGATTGGCATGGCATTTGATTGCCATCGCAAAGATACCCTTAAGATATGGAAGGGTTTCGATCACAGTTGAGCTGAGTATTGTTAAGATATTCTAGTTGGCTGTTTGATGGCTGATGATTTAGTAACAGAAAGAGGAAGATGGAAATTGGGGCGTAAGTTTCACGGTTTTTAAACAGTATACCACCAAAACCAAACAGTCAAACCAAACTGAAACTGAAACTATGAGTTACCGAAAATTTTTGGTATTAAGATTTAAGATTTTTCAGTTTCGGTTTCGATTATTGGAAAAGTTTTAACGGTATACCATCGGTATACGGATAATGAAATTTTTTATATAGATATTTTATAGATTGGAAAGGTTTACGGGTATTGATTTCGGTATTGGTATCGGTTTCAATTTGAATCATTCATCCATTGTTAATAAATGAGTTAACTTGGCTTTATCCATGATTATATATTTTTTTTGGTATCGGTATCAGTATCGGTAATACCGCATAATTTTAATGGTATCGATTTTTGCAGTTTTTATTGTCAATGGTATCGGTTTTATAATTTTATGGTGTCGGTATTAGACGGTATTGTGAAAATTGACAGTATCGGTATTCGCGGTATACCGGTTATAGCCTTAGATGGAAAGGCAGTATAATGATGATGATGGTTCCATGGAGATGAGTTAGGCTATGGAGTTCAGTTTGGTCAGCTATGCATGTATAAAAGCAGTTTGAGTTATAATTTTAGTTTTACATGGCTCTTGGAGTTTTGTTAAATTAAACATTATTTCCTGCAACTATCAAGAATTTTAGTTTTAATACGGCAGTGACTTTGAGAATTTCAGTAGCAGACGATTTGGACTTTGACAATAGACTTTTCACAGTCGATGAGTCATGGCAGAATGGGAAATTTTTTATTTTTGCTTTTAGTTTTTTGGTGCATCGGTATGCTCCGGCAGCTTATATATACGTCAATTAAAATCAAATCTCGCTTTTAGGTGTTTGCTTGCTTAGCCTTAAAGCTAGAGTGATGAAATTAATTTGTATGCAATTGTGGAAATGTCAAATTAAATGTAGCGTAACGGTCATTATATAATGGTATTTTTGTCTTTTATTATCCTTGTGATCATTATTTAATGGCTAAAAAATTTCTACAATCATAACGGTCATACTGACCAATACGTAACGATATATATATATATATATATATATATATTATTTCTTCTACTTTTATTTTATTTTTACTAAATCAAAAATCAACTAGCTTATATTTTAAAATTTTTTTATAGATTAACTCAAAAAACTAAAATAAATTAAAGAGTAAAATTTATATTTATTAATTAATTGTAACTTATAAACCATAATTTTAATAACTTATAAAAATATTCTTAATTTATAATATTTTATAATTTTTTGTGTAAAAATTATATAACGATTTATTGTAACTATTATGTTATGGCCACGATAGCCCTATTATTATGTTATACACAATTGCGTATGCTTTTTAAATCTGTGGAACATAGTAACGTACAAGACAAAGCCAAGATTCAATAAAAATGATTGAGAAGAATGCACCTATTCATTGGCAATGTCGTTTCCGTTTTAGAATTGGATTTCCAGTCTCAAATTTCCAAGAAACAACCAGGCCGTCCGTATAAAGACTTTAGGTAAAAGAAAATTTTGGATCTTTTATTTATTAAAAAAATAAAAATTTTAAAATAAATTAGACTATATTTTATCTACATTGGATCCTTTAAATTAGACAAAAAGAAAAATACAAGCATTTTTAGAATAATTTCATTTTAAAATTTTTTAAAAAAATTTGAGGGACATGGGCATAGGCCTTAACGGCCTTCCCCAAGGGCCGGGACTGGAAACAAACATGTCCCTTTGTCAAAACCTATATCATGTTGCTAGATAAGCTAAGGAAAAAAAAAAAAAAAATCCATGCCATTGCAAAGCTTGCAATGAGATACACCTTATACAAACTTTTTTTTTTATATATATATATATATATAGTTAATTTATTCTTACTGAAATTTGAATTTATAACTTCAAATCGATGATTTATTACTATTAAAGCAATGACTCATCACACATAAATTTTTAAACTGATTGATAATGATACTATTTGGATGAAAGCGTTTTATTATCACTGAGCTAAAATAAGCCATCAATATGTATAATAAATCAAAGTTATCTTTTTGGTATTCTTATCTCATTGATTCACTAATTTGGTAAAATAGAACTTTAGGAAGTTTTAAAATAATGATTTCTCCCATATAAAAATTATGGTTTCAGAACCTTATAAAACCTCCATTATAGACTGTTTAGTTTTTGCTTTAATTCAAAAAAAATCGATCGAATCAAATTAATTTAATTTCTATATAAATTTGGTTTGCGTTCATTTTTCTAAAAATTAGTGGGTTTAATTCTAGTTGATTTTTTAAAAAAAATTTAATTTGACTGAATTGAATTGAACTTATTTTAAATCAAATTACAATAATTTAAACCTATATTATATTAAACCAAAATAATTCAAAATAATTTAAATTTTAATTCTTATTTATATTACAATATATAAAAATTTATTTAGAAAACTTATTATTTGCATTAAACGTATTTAAAATATGTTATAAAAATTTTATATTAAAAACTTATATTCTTATTTATGTTAAAATTTTAAAAAAGTCAATTTAAATCGAATCAAATTAAAGTCAAACTGAATCAAATTAATTTCATTTGATTTTATCTTTATACTTAATTCAATTTGATTTCATTTATATACGTATATATATTTTGAAAGTTTGGCTGCTTAGTTTTTTCTATTCAATTCGATCGGATGGGTTTTAACTATTTGAACAGCTCTCCAAAATGGAGGGTTCGTACGGTATCCTTTCGTCCTTCAAGGTCCATAACGGCTTGCAGTTTTTATGTGTTCATTTATGTCGTTCCACCATGTGCCGTGCGTCCTTTATTTGGGCAAAGTGGGGATGGATAGAATCTCTCCACGTGTAGAAAACGGCCCTTCTATTGTCGAATGGCAATATAGAAACATAACGGTTTATCGCACAGCTAGCAGGCATTGGCTTAACAAACTTGATCATGTATGGGACTATGGCATATGAAATCTGTTTACCTGCAACTCCCACCTGTTTTCAATTTCCTCCGTTTCAATACTCTTCCTTAGTTCCAGATAAGACGAAAAGGCGCATTTCGAAAGCAATGATAGTGAAAATGAGAATGGTTGGATTAACTGGTGGAATTGCTTCAGGGAAGAGCACAGTCTCTAGTCTTTTCAAATCCCATGGTATTCCCGTTGTTGACGCCGATCTTGTCGCTCGGGTATGCCCTTTTCTTCATACTATACTAACCATTCTACTAGCTTCTAAATCACCCTGTAATTGAACCCACTTCAATAAAGTTCTTATCTTTAGTGTGAGTTAGTTGAAGTTGTCATCTTCATTTATCTGCTTAATGTTTTCGGTCATCGTATCAAATGGGTTTTTCCCCAATTGACATTTGATTTGATCGTCATATAATAAATTATAGGGTAGTTTTTGATTTAGCTAAAGCTCCAATTTTTATTTATTTGCTCCACGTTTTTCGTGATTACAACAAGTGGGTCATTTTCCAATTGGTATTTGTTCATCGAATATTACATTAATTTGTGTACATGTCTGTGGCAATACCATATTATTATTGAAATCACACTACGACCTATAACAATTTTTTATCTTTAGTAATTGGTTTTCCTAATTTGATTTTCTAGTGTAAGCTTTGTATTGCTTCCCATCTTTATTGATGTTCTCTTTTATAGTGTTATTATCCTGGTGCTATGTGCAGGATGTTTTGAAGAAAGGCACTGGTGGGTATAATAAGGTTCTTGCAGCATTTGGAGAGGATATTTTGCAGGCTAATGAGGAAGTGGATAGGCCTAAACTGGGCTTGATAGTATTTTCTGATCCTGCAAGGCGTCAACTCCTGAATAGGTACCACTAATTTATTTGCAGGTATGTTTTTGATGAATAATGGATATTTCATGTCTATGACACTTTGCATTATGAGAAATGACAGTGGAAAGTTTTAAGGCCCATCCTTCCTAAAATTCGGGTTCCTATATGTTGAATTTATAATTAATCATCTCTATTTTTCTAATATGATTATGGATAGTTGTTGTATGTTAGAATTGTAATTTCAAGCGCTAAGGGCCACGGACCAATTGGCTGTTCACTTCCTCTGGTTATTATTTTTTTACTTTTAATTTTATCAAGCTATTTGTCTAAGAATTCCTCTAGGATTTAATCCGATAATTATGTGATAGAAAAATCATCCATAATCACAATGGATAATTTATGTAATCTTGTAGTTGTTTCTTTTGAATAGTGAACTCATACACTCAGAAGATCAAGTATGTGCAACTTTTGATTTCATGTAAAATCTCATGTGTTTCGTTGGTCTCAAATTTTGATACCTGTAGCAATATTTTTTTTTTTTTTTTTACCTTAACACTCTGTTTGGATGGAGTGTAAGGAGGGGTAATTAATGGAAGACTAGGGAAACGTACAAATTTACCCTTTTTGGGAGAAAAAAATAGAAGTGAAATAGAAGTGTAGGGAATGAAAGGAAGGGTAAGTCTTACCCTTCTTTATTTTCTTAACGTTTAATTTGCTTACCCCCCAAATGTGTAAGGAAGGGTAACTAAATTTAAAAAATATATGAAAAATAACTTTACCAATTCTGTCCCTATTTTAAATGTAGAAATCTGATTACACTTCCTCATTTTTGTCGTTTTCAATAGTTACTCTTCCTTTAATTACACTTCTTTCTCACAAACAATGGAAAGAAAGTGTTGTACATTTCCCTTCCCCTTCCTTTCCTTATCATTACCTTTCTTATCTTTCCATTAATTACTCTTCTCTACACCCCATCCAAACAAGGAGTAAGTTTCTAGGCTATCCTTGGCAATGCATTGTAATAGAACTGCATTGGACAATTGTTACAGCACTTCTTAACTTTTGCTCTTATAGTCTTGCTTGCTGTTATAATCTTGCAGGCTTTTGGCTCCTTATATCTCTTCTGGTATCTTTTGGGAAATTTTGAAGCTATGGTTGAAGGGGTGCAAGGTAATTGTCCTTGACATCCCATTGTTGTTTGAGACCAAGATGGATAAGGGGACAAAGCCAATTATTGTTGTATGGGTTGATACTGAAACGCAGCTTCGAAGGCTCATGGCTAGGGATGGATCCAATGAGGAGGATGCTGGAAATAGGATAAATGCTCAGATGGCCCTGGATTTAAAAAGGGCCAAGGCTGATATTGTCATTGATAACACTGGCTCGTTAGAGGACTTGGAGGAACAATTCAAGAAGGTATTATTTCAGGTCACTAGGCCGCTTACATGGTCTGAATTCTGGCTTTCAAGACAGGGTGCTTTCACAGCCTTTATTTCCATTGTAATTGCAGTTGTTGTGGAAAAAAGATTCACTAGTTGTCATAAATGAAAACTCCAAACCTGTAGCACCTGATATTTTCAAGTGCAGTTCAGTAGTTGATAAGATATTTTCTGTTTTTCCTTTGTCGCGTTGATAAGATATTTTCTATTTTTCCTTTGTCTAGCTGATGCTGGTTATGCACACTTGTAACTTTCTTTTATGTGCACAGAACAATCTTGTATGCTAAGAGAGAAGGATTTTACTAATAAACTATTTGATGGACTCCAGTTCAAGTTTCTACATAAATATTTCATGCTAGTATGGTATGAAGGATTATTCCCTTCAAGGAAAGAGGTTGTGGGTGTGTCGTTTCATCCCTCCTAAATTTTCAAAGTTGTGCTTCCTAGCTATTCCTGGGTATTAACCGCTTATGACATTTACTTTTCTCAGTTCTTCTAGGTCCACTTCCTAAATCTTAAGCAAGCAGTTACTAGTTTGATGATATTGAAGCTGTTTCCAAAACTGCGAGTTTCGAGTTTGAACCTGCATTAACATATGCATATATATACACACAAAAGAAACATACTATAAGCAATAGGCTAATTAGTCCATGTTCCTTCCGAAATCTCCACCTACTCCATCAGTAAAAGCCCAATAATTGTTGTAGCCGAAAAAGGTGAAGATTGTGGATATTGTGAGTTGGATCCTCCAAATTCCTGCATGCATGAATTATCATTTAATACCGTGACAGTTACTCTTGCACCAATTAATGAGGAAAAAGCAACTGAAATACAGAAGGGGAGGATAAAAAGGAGAGAGAGATATTATGCTGTTTATTAAAAATAGTGGTTAGATTGTCCTTTTTTTTTTTTTTTTTGTTTGTTACGGGTACTTAGAAATATTTATATAGCATTTTAAGATCTCTTGTATCCTAATTTTGACATTAATTATAAATTATATATGAGTATAATTTCATATTTTTAAAATCAGTGGCGATACGTATTTCAATTGAAAAGTGTACACTACGACTAAAAATAACGCTTATACAATCTCTCTTATTTTTACATTTTGAGCATTTAAAATTATTTATATAAATATTTGAGATCTCTTATATCATCATTTTGATAATCAATTACAAATTATGAGTGTAGTTATATATTTTTAAAATTATGTTGTACGAATTTTGATAGAAAAAATGTATATTCTATAGATAAAAATAACGATCATATGCATTATTTTATTCTTTTCTTTTGAGCATGAAAAATCATTTATATTAGTATCTAGATCCCTTGTATATTAATTTTGGCAATTAATCACAAATTATGAGTGTGCTTCATATTTTTAAAATCAATATAATGTGAATTTTTAATCGAAAAAATGTATAGTATATGACTAAAAATAATAAATATATGCATTGTTTTATTTTTCCACTACGAGCATGTAGAAAGATTTATATCGATATCTAGGTGTAAGGCTCGAAACTTAATGTTTAGGGTCTCTCATAAATGAGAACTCATTCTATTAACTCACTAGCATGAAAAAGCTCATAAATAAGAGCTCTTTCCCTAATATCGTTGTAAATCATCTAAGCATTCCTAAATAAAATTATATTCTACATTCTGATCTTTTATCCTTCCCATCTCAATTCTCTAGTTGACTTGATGTGCCTTCTTATGCCTATCACCTTATTTTATTCTAAACTCAAATACTAAATCTTAACAATGTATGCCTTAGTACCTTGAAATATAATACTTTTATCTCAACAATCATCAACATACTAATTTTTAAATAAATATTTATGATTAATAAATACACTATGATATTTTAACTTCGAATATCAATGAAATTAAATAAAAAATAAATATTGCAAACTCTTATAAAAACTCATATGATTTAAAAAATTTGTGTTTCTTTAACCTCATTAATCAATTTTTCATTAATTTCTCTTCTAGGAAAAAAAAGTTTTTTTAAAAAAAAAAAAAAAAGAGAAGGGGAAAAAAAAAAAAACCAGTGAGGCGCAATATGGAAAGCATCAACTGTTTGGTGATTACACACATTCCACGCGCAATTCCTTTCATATATTATTACATGTCCTCTTCTTCAACTCTTTTCGTCTGGGGATCTTCGTTCCTATGCTTAGATCTCACTTTAGTTCAAAATAACAGCTGAATCTTACAATTTCACCCACCAGATCCCCCTTTTCCTTCATTTCCGATCCACTTTCCCCTGCTTCTTCCAAACACGGTCTTATTCACCGCACCATGGGATTTCAGTCACACCGCAGACGACTCCTTTTCTCAACGTTCCTTCTTCTCCTCTGCATCGCTGCTGCTCAGGTCTGTTTGTTTGCTAAGTATTCGATTTTATTAAAAGGAATGAAGTTAACCGCTTTATTTGTTATATTATTATTCAGGAGTTTGTGGCTGACAATGAGAAGGAAGAGTCGACGGCGTCGTCGAGTAAAAATCTCGGCCGCCGTGGCATGGTACTGATTTTATCACTCGTTTTATGTTGCAATCATAAGGATTAGTTTTAGATTATGTTTGGAATTGCTATTGGAAAAAGCTAAAACTACAATTGTTCAGCTTTAAGATGTTTTTCGCTATTCATGAAAGTGGTTTAGTTAGCTTCTCAAGCTAATTTAATAGCTATTTGGAAAATCTTCAAATTTGAGCTATTTTTGTTTGTAATTGTTGGATTTAGGACAGTGCTTATTATGTATGGGGTTTTGTGAGTGCAGATAGTTACGAATGAGTTTGACGTGGATTCTGTTAAGAATCTTGGGCTTCATGTCGACTCTGGTCTTGGAATTTTTGATGCGTTTATTGCCAGCTTTTCTATGATTATTGTCAGTGAGGTTTGTGCATTCACTTCATTTCTTATATAATACTTGCAGCTTATTGAATGTCGGCGTTTTCTCCCCTTTTACCATTATGTGTTTTACATAGGATCCCATTATTAGAAAAGGGAGGAAGAGAATTCGCTTGTTGAATGGTGATGTTTAAAGGGTTGGACAGAGTTGGTTTTTGCTACTTGCTGATTTAATGTATGTTTCTTTTCATCCTAGATTGGAGATGAGACTTTTATAATCGCTGCTCTTATGGCGATGCGCCATCCCAAGTCTATTGTCTTGTCCGGTGCTCTCTCTGCCTTGGTTGTTATGACAGTAAGTTATCCGTTTATTTCATTTGTGTTTCAATTTTGATTTAATGAATTTCATTTTCCCGTTATTGATTCCCTGTTGTTTTGTTTCTGATATGGCAATTCCTTTGCATGGAATTGTTATTTCAACATTCCAGTAACTGGAAAGCACTTCTCTTATGCTCAATTTTGTGAAGGTTAAAGTTGTTGTATGTGTTCAACTAGGTACTTTCTACTGGACTAGGTAGGATTGTGCCAAATTTGATATCAAGAAAGCATACAAATAGTGCCGCAACAGGTACCTAAATACAAATTATATGTTTTAATTGTTATGTATCTACCTCTCTCTCTCTCCCCTTTTCTCTTGTTCCCTTCAGAATAATTTCTTTGTATCTTGTTCATCATACAAAATTCCAGTTCATGTCAGTTCCCAGTTCTGATATAGTTCTTTCTGGTGTATTTTATTGTTTTTGGTTGTATTAGATTTGGCAAAGCATCACAATCTTCTTGCTTGTGTCTATAATGAACCATTTATTGGCATGCACGCACCCTGAGTGGTCTATGACAACTTGTCTTTGAATATAGGACTTGAGATTTTGTATCTAGTTTCTATTGAGTACTAGGCAGGAACAAGACCTTGATTGTGCTAGAACATGCTATTTTGTCCATGTGCTAGAAAGGATAAGAGCAATATTTCTTTCAGCATGTCATTTTTGGTGGGCTTTCTTCCTTATAGTGGTTCACAACCAGTAAAACATTCTATCAAATGCCTGTATTCCTATATGACGCCAATGTTTACATTTTTTGGAAAATTATTAAGTTCTTTCTGGAATCAAAACTTAATAAACAAATTAGATTTGGGTGGAGATGTTATCATAAATGCTAACGTGCAACCATTGCTCAAATACTTTATGGTTGGACAATTTTCTAATTTATGGATGGGATGCCAATAATTAACCATGTTATTTTCTTTTTGTACGCAGTTCTTTATGCATTTTTTGGTCTGCGATTACTTTATATCGCCTGGAGATCTGATTCAAAATCGTCCCAGAAAAAAGAAATGGAAGAAGTATGTTTGTCCTACTCTCAGTTTGCGTTCTATTATGTTTTTCCTACTCTCAGTTTGCAGTTTATCCTCCACCATAGGTCTAATTGTAGCAAAGTTGATGTATAGCTGCACATTACACTTTAGTGCCAATTCTCCTTTAAACAAAAAAGGTCAATATGTTTGTCAGTTCTAATTTGTATCAATCAGTTCAAATGTTAGCCTCCATTTCAAACTTTTTGATTTCTTTGCAGATGTGTTAAGTGGCACAGCAAAAAAATTGTTAACAGTTTTAGCTTATTTTGGGCTTAGATTTTATTTTTTTCATGGGCCCTTTCTGATTATGTGTAATCTTCCCCTGTCACATGAGTAAAGTTGCTTGGATTGGCTAATGAATGTACAAGTTTCTGGTCATTGTAAACCATCTGCTCCACATTTTCATATTTGTAAATATTAATATTTCGCTTTTTTCTTAACTTTCTCTTGATAAAGAAGTGCTGTTACTGCATTGTGGGCTCCTAATTCAATTGGTCATTTACTGTGTTGCTTTGTTTTGTATTGATCCGAACATTCATTAGTATACTACTAGGTAATTGTAATAAGTTGATGCTCCTGGTATTGGTTTGTTCATCATTTGAAAAAGGCTTCTTTAGATTGCTTTTGAAGATTATAATTCAATCTCGGTTCCTTGCGTACTTATTTGTCACAGTGTCACCCTTCTCCTATTAGTATTATTTTTATTCTGAAATTTCATATTATGTTCTCAGGTAGAGGAAAAACTTGAATCAGGACAAGGGAAAACACCCTTGCGGCGATTCTTTTCAAGATTTTGTACACCAATATTTTTGGAGGTATGTTTGATACATCTGAACATGTTTCAGATGTTTGATTGCTTGATTTAGGGAGATGGACTTGATTGTTGATATTGCATGTTTGGCCCTGTAGATATTATTGATTGCCTTTCGATAACCATCTCGCTAAAGTAGATCTGGTTTTCTGTGCAGTCATTTATTTTAACCTTTCTAGCTGAATGGGGGGATCGTAGCCAGATCGCAACAATTGCTGTAAGAATATTTGATTATAATTTCATCTTTTATCTTTGTTAAGAGCACAGTTCCAAGTCTCAATCAAATTTCTTCCTTTGAACTCTTTGGTTTTGCTCTCAATTGTTGGTTCATTTGTTGATTTATGGTATTTGCATCTGCTTTAAGCTCTGAGTTTGTCTTTCATGTTTTGTAATCTTTGCTCAATAAAATGATTGTTGCATACTCTCTTTCCTCTTCGTCTCCTCCCTCTCTTAATTGCTGCATTTTGGAGTTCAAGGATCTTGATTATCTTTGGACGTCACTTTTCCTTTCTATTATTATTAACTTATTTTTGTGGGGGCTGGTTCTTGGAATTTATGTAGTATTATTATTTTTACTCTGGATTTGATACTTACCCCAAATTGCATTTGATTCAATATAGAGTCTTGCTAGAGTCTATTAGGGGCTCAAGATGCAAAAAATCTTCAAGACCATACTGCCTTGGCCGAGTCTAAATGATGTATAATATCAGTGGAACTTGAAATATGAGAATCTACATTTCTCAGAAAACATGCAAGTTTTTTGTGGCGGGGTTACATGGTTCAGAATTCATGGTTGTGTTTGCTTGATTAGCTTGTTTACATAGACTAATATGATCCAGAAAATGCTTCCATTGTTATGGAAATGATGTGGTGGACTAGCTATCATGATTTTCTTTTTGCTTGTGTTTTTGGTGCGTAAAGAAGTCATTTCTGTTGCTCATCTCAAGTTGCATTTTTGTAGTTCCATGATAGTCATGTAATACTGAAACTAGAATTTCTGATTGTGCAGCTGGCAACTCACAAAAATGCAATTGGTGTAGCTGTGGGGGCTACAATAGGGCACACAATCTGTACTTCCCTGGCAGTAGTGGGGGGAAGCATGCTAGCATCTAAGATCTCGCAAGGGACAGTTGCTACAATTGGAGGCTTGCTTTTCCTTGGCTTTTCTCTCTCTTCATATTTCTATCCTCCTCTATAAGGTTGACACTGTAGACTCTGTAGACTAACATTGATTCTTTTTATAGTCTTTAAGCACTTCGATGCAGTTTTCATTTTAACTTCCTAAGGTTTGTTTAAAAATGCTTTATACTAACTGGTTGAGACCAGACACTTCTGCATATTCTTTTGTGTAATTAGCATATATTGATGTCTTAAAGTTTCCCTTCAATTTCTTTCTTTTCCAGACATTGAAGGATGCTAACCTAGATAGCTATGATACTCTTCCAATTCAATGTTACATGATGTTTTTCCCTGTTCCCCCACAACGAACTTCAATGATATTTAAAAAAAAAAAAAAAGTCGACTTAAGTTATTTGGTTGCTTTTTTTGTCCTTTCTACTTTTTGCTCTACGAGACAAACATTGTGTCGCCAGATGATTTTGATTTAATAAGCTTCGAATGAATGACAAAAAAACAAAAAAAAAAAAAAAAGAAAAAGACATGAATCTTTAAAATGTTGTCGAAATTTCAGTTACGCAGATGGAAATAGAGAGAGATTAATCTAGAGGGTTAAATATGAAAAATTAAAGTTCACAAGAGCTGGAATGTGATGTGATATGTTATTTTGTTCTTTGCCGTAGTACCAATGAGGAGAAGGGATGTACTCAAATTTAGCTTGAATGGTAAAAAAAAATAAAAAACAATGAGGGAGGGATTATCTAACTTAGCCATAATTCAGCAGATCATATACATTTTACCAGTGAAACACACCCGCAAATGTACATAATATTATGTACTATGTGATATATAACATTACGCTTAATTACTGCTATACTTTACGAAATATGCCCAATGATTAATGAACCATGGCGCTATAAAGCTCCAAATTTTTGCATGTAAGCTTTAATTACTCTTCCTCTCCATTGTCTCAGCTCAGTAACCGAAGGGAAAGCCTTGTGGTGAAAAAAATGAAGAGGACTTGCCCTGGCGCCATCTACTTCAACCCAAAACTAACCGTCCACTTGCACTTTCCACTTCCCATATTTACATATATCACAAAGCTTCACCAATGCCAGCAATCCCATTATCATTCATTATCTTCGGACTACCTTAAAAACGAGCTGCCAGCAGGGATATTGCATGCCAATATTATAAAGACGGGATCTTTCCAAAATCTGGGTATTATTAACCATCTTTTGAACCTTTATGTGAAGAAGTCTAAGAATTTGTATGATGCCCATAAGCTGTTCGATGAAATTCTTAGGAGAGACGTGCGCACTTGGACTATTCTGATATCAGGTTGTGCTCAAGATGAGAACTTTAGATCGGTGGTGGGTTTGTTTAGAAGAATGCAAAGGGAGGGTTTTTGTCCTAATCAGTTCACTTTATCTAGTGTTTTGAAGTGTTGTTCTAGTTTGTGTGAGGTAAGAAATGGGAAGGGGATTCATGGGTGGATATTGACAAATGGGATTGAGTTGGATGTTGCGTTGGGGAATTCAATTCTTGATCTTTATGTTAAATGTGCGAATTTAGGTCAAACAGAGAAATTTTTTAACTCAATGGATGGGCAAGATCCTGTGTCGTGGAATATAATGATTGGTGGTTATTTGCGTACGGGAGATGTGGAAAGAGCTCTTGATTTGTTTGGAAGTTTGAATGATAAAGATGTTACAAGTTGGAATACAATGATTGATGGGCTAATGAAGAATGGATGTGAAAGGATTGCATTGGAGTTACTTTACGAGATGGTGGGGAGTGGAGCTGCGTTGAATGTTGTTTCTTTTTCTACAGCTTTGAATTTGGTTTCATGTTTATCACTTTTGGGACTAGGTAAACAGATTCATGCCCAGGTTCAAAGACTTGTGGTTCATGATAATGGGTTTGTAAGGAATTCACTACTAGATATGTATTGCAAATGTGGGAAAATGGAAGATGCATCCGTGATATTTAGAAAAGTTCCTGTCTATATTTCTTACGATGATTCTTTGGCTGAAACTGTCTCATGGAGCTCAATAGTCTCGGGTTATGTTAGGAATGGTGAGTATGCACATGCTTTGAAAACATTTGGCTTTATGGTCAGTGAAAATGTTGTGGTGGACAAATTTACAATCACAAGCATTGTTTCTGCTTGTGCTAATAGTGGTAGTCTGGAACTAGGAAGGCAGATCCATGCCCATATTCAGAAGATTGGGTACAATGGAGATGCTCATTTAGGTTCATCATTGATAGATATGTATGCTAAATGTGGCAACCTTAGTGATGCTCAAAGGATTTTTAGTCAAAGTAATGATCTGAATGTTGTGCTATGGACATCAATGATATCTGGGTGTGCTTCACATGGACAAGGGAGGGATGCTGTTCAACTCTTTGAGAGCATGATGAATGAGGGAATTACACCAAATGATATTACATTTACTTGTGTTTTGACTGCCTGTAACCATGCAGGGTTGCTTGAAGAAGGCTGCAAGTATTTTGAGTTGATGCAAAAAGCTTATGGCATCCGGCCTGGTGTTGAACACCATGCTTGTATGGTAGATCTTTATGGTCGAGCTGGTCGCTTGAATGAGGCAAAACAGTTCATTCAGGACAATGGCATCTCCCACCTGAGTGCAGTTTGGAAGTCGCTTCTATCTTCTTGCAGACTTCACAAAAATTTTGAGATGGGAAAGTGGGTGTCTGAAAGACTACTTCAGCTTGAACAATCTGATGCAGGTTCTTATATTTTGTTATCAAACATGTATGCTACAGATCATAGGTGGGAAGAGGCAGCTAATGTGAGGAGTTTAATGCAGCAGAGAAAAGTTCACAAAGTCCCAGGACAGTCTTTGGTCCAACTGAATAATCAGCTCAGGTCCGTAGTTTAATTATTGGAGATCCATCCCAGCCACCAGTCACTCAGAAGACCAAAGTGGACTTCTTGGGATTTTGTATGAAGAAATTAAGACTTTTATTCTCTCATATGCATCACATCTGAAAAGCAATTCATATGATGAAAACCATTCAGGTTTGCGCTGATTGTGATAATCTTATCAAGTATACTTCTCTGCTTTTAGTTAGAGAAATAATTATGAGAGATCTTTGCCGGTTTCATCATTTTTAGCATGTGCACTGCTCTTGTGAGATTACTGGTGAGCCAGGTCAGAGCTTGTAGATGAGATCTTGCTGATCATGAGTCATAAATCATTTGATTGAGTTTGGCACAGTAATTCAATCGAGAAGCAATAGGAATTACTGTCTTTGTTAAGGTCCAAGCATCTTAATTATTTTATTGATTTTGACATTGTCGTCCCTAAAGCAAAATGCAGGTATTATCTATGAAGTCATAATTCTTCTATCTGACCCCTATCATTTAAACTAATTCTTTAATGTCTTAATATCATAATACTCTGATTTTTTGGTCAGGCATCACATCCTGGGGCATATATGCTTCACGTAACAGAAGCTTGCAGCAGATCTGTACTCAAATGGTCATGTTTTGTTCAAGTAGTTGAATATGCAATGGTTAAATGATGTTTTGGTTAGTAGATATTCTTTCATTCCCCCACTGTTCTTCTCTTATTTTATTCACCTTTTGTTGAGGTACTTTTGTGCAAAAGAAAGCTTTAATTTAACTAATAAAATTACTTTGAAAAGAAAATTTTCTATTTTTTTACCAATATCAGAAAATGCATTTGAGAATATATGATCATGAGTTGTTTTTCCAATAAAATTGAAGATAGTTGTCCCCCAAGGATCTAATACACCAAAATGTCACTTCTTCTATTTCGGATATATTGAGCAGAGTTGCTTTTTTGAGAGGATAGTCCCCTGAAACTTGTATACTTCATGGGATGTTAGAGGTATCATTAGCCTTTATCATTGAATCAGTCAGGAGGCTTACTCCTTAGGGCACTTTTTTGCCCTCTTGTAGAAGATTTAGCTCTGCTTATGTTCAACTTGTGAACTTGGGAAGGCAAAACTACATAATACCATCCGGTTTCCTGATTCATTAGTTGGGTCTAGGATTAATCATATGTGGACATTATAAGATCCTTTTCTCCAACAATTGGAACAGAAAACTCACCACTTAGGTGCTATATTCTTTGTATTGAAGACATTATTAATCTGATAAAATATGATTCTTCTAGAAAAGTCATCAGAAAGATTATTATCTTATATTAACAAATCTTAATATTTGTCTGGGCATTAAAAATTAAGATTAACAAATCTTAACCTTAATATCTCAATATTATTCTCTAAGAACATTTTTTGAGGTTTGTGAAATCAATTTCTGAAGAATTGCAGATGAATGACAACAAAGCAATAAGAATGTGCTGAAGAAAACAGTTAACTAAGCAGTTGTATTGCTGCTTTGGTTTGCACTAATCATGGAATAGCAACACAGTACCGGAGAATGGGGTGAGTAGTTGAAAGCTTTGCTGGGGAGGCAAGAACCAAGAATTTCTTGCCCCCTAACTCAAGAAGCATCCTGTACGGTTATTTTTCTTTTTAAGGTTAAATTCCTGTGCTTGAGTAGATCTGAAACTATCCCAGATAGAGAAAGGGAAATTTTTTTTTTAAAAAAAAACTGGACATGATCATCCTCCCATTTTAGAATTCAAGCAAAACAAAGAATGGTTTGAAAATTAAGTAGCTTCAGATGTATGTTGTGTTCTTGCTTTTCTTTGCAAGTTGACACAGTTCTCTTTTGTTCTGATCACTGCAGGTTGACATCTGAATCAGACGCCCGCATCAGCTGGGATTTCTGCTGGAGTATGATTAATTACCCTCAAAGATGTCATTGCGTATGCTACACATGCAATTCATCAGTGGCATTAACTTAAAGCTGATTAAGAATATGAAATGGTGGCCTTCCACATTGCTAAAATCCTGTGATTGAAGGCTTTTACCGCCAGTTTCTGCGCTTGAGCTGTAGCTTTCTTCTCCGTAGTTTGGGTTGGGACCCAATGCATGTTATCATCATTTTGACCTCCAGATATTTAATCTTTTGCTCTTGAATGCTCAGAATAATTATGAAAACTGAGCTCTTATTACAGACATACGTAGTCAATAATTATTTGCGATCAAATTCAAGAAAAGGTGACAAAGAACTAACCTCAAGTAATTCTAATGTATCTGAAAACGAAATTAACTAGCTACTGCCAATCAAAACTTTTAATCTTATCCTAATTATATGGGTAAGTCAAAGAACAGTTTTTTTTTTTTTTTCAAGTGATCACTCAATGAATTTTGGAAACAAGTTCCCCAGTCCATGGACATCAATTTCCCCGCAAATTTCTGTTTTTTTGTTGTTCTTCCGACCATCAACCATGTTTTTTCTTCTTTAAAGAGCAAGAAAGTGCAGTTTGGTCTTACACGGCCAAAAGATCAGCCATTCTGCTAGATTCTAACAATAAAGATTGCTTGCATTGCACTCACTTCCTTCAAGTTTGGTATAGAGTCCAAACCAAGAAAACCCAAAAAAAATCTAGGAAAAGAAACAGGGAATATCTCGAAATAATAATACATAAAGAGCCATGGTTATTCTACAAGAGAGGCAAGGGTAGAGAAGTAGGAGCCCACAGTAGAGAACGTAAACAAAAAGATACATAGAAATAGAATTTCTTCTAATTCTAATTTTTCCTAGATTTATACAATAATAGGGTGGTTTAGTTGGGTCACTGTAGTAGGCTAAACATAGCAGTTCTACCTACCATGTATTATTGCATGTCTCTGAACCACATTAACATACGTGTGTTTGGTCTGTTATTAATTAGGTTAAACTTCTCAATTAAACTTGCTAAGTTCTTTTTTTTCTTTGAATTTACACGTCCAAACATGCCCATTCATCTGACTCTACCAAACCAAACTCATGTTTATCTTGACTTGTTGTACATGAAATTATAACAACTTGGTTACAAAGCCATCACCACCACCTCCACCATCCAATATAACACAACTCAATCCTGTTCTAGGGTTATGTAGACTTGCTCAACTGAACCCATATTTTATTTTTCTGTCTCTCAGTCCATTTCACATACTTTAGTTGCTGGCTTGGTTTGTTGATGAAGAAATGAGAGATAGAATGGAAAGGCTTGTTCTCCTTCCTTTCTCTATTGGGTGTGTCTCAGAATCAAGTGTGGCTATAGGAGATGTTCATCACCAGCACAACACTACTAGGAGAACGAACAAGCAAACTGATTCAAACCCATCTCCAATAATAACAAGTTTTCTCTCTTCTCTTGTTTCTTGTTTCCTTGTTTTTGGCTTTCTTTTTCTATTGTTATACATGTAAGCTTATTTTCGGTTTTGTTTCTGTTTGTGTTTGTTGTTGTTGATGATTGCTTAGGAAGAAAAGAAGAGGATGAGGAGAGCTTGTCAAGTACTGATAGTATGAAGAATGGATTGAAGTTCCTTTCTCTTTCAAAGCCTTACATTTCTGATCGGTTTCATAGGATTGTCAAGGGTTTCAAGACCTTCTCTCAATTATTTGGTGAGTCGTCCTCTACCAAATCACTATTGTCTTCATAATAATATTAACAAGCATGTCAAATTAATAATATAGCTCATAAATTATCATGAGACGGAATTTGTTATCAATAATTGCAATAATGATTGCCAAATTATTCATTTGCACTTATTTGGCATCATTATTTCTATATCATTAATCTTGAAGTAAATGACAGCATTTTTTTTAATCTTTTTTATATATTATCTTTTTGGGTTGATGGGCAAAGCTATGAAAAGATGGAAAATTAAGGATTTGGAACATTAGATATTTGTTTTATAAGGATGTTCCATATAATGTAAATTTGATGTAGGAAAGTAGGATTAATTATGTTTTTAAGGAAACTTGTCTATAATCCTTTTTGTTTTTTTGGTGTGTAATTGGTAGTGTATGAAGAAGAAATAGAAGAATTGGAAATGGAAATAGGGCTTCCAACAGATGTGAAGCATGTGACACACATAGGATGGGATGGACCAGCAAATAACAACTCAATTCAAGGATGGGAGAATCTCATTTCTCCTGAGTTGCTCTCTATTCAGCCTCGTTCTTTAAGGCAATTTGAGCTTTCCATGGCTGCGCAAGCTGATCATTCACCTCTTGTTAGGCCTTCCTCAGCTTAGTCATCATCATCCATGATCTTTATACATGATATATATGTATGTTGATGACATATAAGTTGAATATATATTGTTGACCAAAGGATGATGGTGCATTGATCATTCTTACCTTTATATTTAAATCCAAAAAAAAAAAAAAAAATCAAATTGCAATTTCTGTCCATCTTTCTTTTGTGCTTAGAAGCGGATATATTTGTAAGCTTTTCTGTTGAGGAATTCTGCCTTTTTAATTATATGTATATTTTGGCATTTGGCTCAATATCATTGTAATTCATTAGAATACTTCAGTTCTTGTGAAGTACTTCCTCATTTTTTTCTCCCATTTGCAATGATAGCAAGGTCATCTGCCTATAATTAATTTTGATAGATCATTATAGAGTATTTCATTATTAAAATTTTAAATTATAGTTTTTAATAGAGAGTAATAGATCAATTAAACTATACAATACATGGATTATTTTGCAAAATATGTATAAAAATTCAATCATGCATAACGAAATATAGAGGGCCGGATTTATTTAAGCAATTGGTTGATTGATTGAAAGCCATGTTTTTCTTGGGCTCATGTTTTGTATTCTATGAAATTTTATTTTTATATGCTGGCAAGTTAGAAGTCCATTCACTAAAATATATGTGTACTGTTAAATCTTAATTTATTACAAAGATAGGACTAATTCTATTTCATTTTGTACATTCCATTTTTTTTTTCTCATTTAAGTGTAAAGACTGGAGTTCTCAACTTTTTTTTTTCCTCATTAGATATTACAACAAGAGGAGGAGAGTTTAACTCAAGCTTATGCATTACCACAGTAGGATTAATTTGTATATATACACTCTCAGCACTTCACAGTGTATTTAAATAGTTTTGTTTTCTTTTAATATGAATTTCTCATCTATATAATAAATTTAATACAACTTAGTATAAATACAAAATTTATCATAATCAAGAAATGTACTCTTGAAAATTTTCAATCATATTTATAGAGTTTTGTAACTTGCAACTCGACAATAAGCATACTTTGTTCAATGATATTATCGACTCTCAAGTCTTTTCAATGAATATAATTAAAAGAAAAATAACGATAAACTATCTACCAATTATATTAAAACTATCAATGAAAAAGAATTTAATGATCTCATGAACAAATTTACCCATACTCCCATGAAAGAAGAACAAAACTCTCATCAAGAAAAATCTGTATTACCCATAAAAAATACAATGAATAAATAGTTGTACATCTACAATTCTTTTATTAAGAGAATAAAATAAAAATCAAACTCATATAAATAATATAAGGAAAACAGAATAAATTTTAATTGATCTTATAACTGATCAAGAAAATTCACATATTTTTGTTTAAAAAACTAATAGAAGCACAAAAAAAAAATTGAAGATAAAGAAAAAATCTAAAACATTAGTAGCTTTATTAATGAGGAGCTACCACTGGCAAGATTATGCTGATAATATAACTTAAAAAGTTTAAATTTGCAAGACTTTTAATAAAGAAAAAAAAACATAGATGTGGGAGATTTTAATATAAAATTTCTTATAATGAAGATCAGATTTGGATAAATGCTATCAAAAGTGGTTTGTTAATACTGAAAAAAGTTGGATAATAAAAATATGAAATTTACATATAAAAACAGAAAAAATCAAAGTAAAAACTAGTATGTATGAATGTTTCATTAATAGAATGGGAAATGATTCTAACTCAATTTCGAGTTTATATATATATATATTAATTGATCTAGATCATTAAGTCGTAGACTCATTAGATTAGATTATTTAGTCAAAGTATATAAAGATTTTTGAATTAATTTTGAGTTGCTTTTCAAATTTTAAGTTAATTCGGTTTAATTTTAATAAATAATATATCTACATATATAAATATCATAGGGCCATCAAATGGACCTTTCTCTTTGGAAAAAGTCCAGAATTTCCTTCTGCATTCAATTTTTTTTTTTTAAAAAAAAACTAAATGGTGGTCCCATTGTTTTGTCAATTATTTATTTTGCCCATGACTGTCTAAGTTATATTGTGGTTCCTATTATATCCTTAAAGTCTAATATATTGTTCATATTAATAACTATGTCTTAATAATGTAAATATTATTATGCTATGAATAATTATATTTAATTAATGAAATTTGAATATTTTTATAAATATAAGATTTTTTTTAAAATTATAGATGTTATTATAAGGTATTTATCTTGAATTAATGACTTATTTTAATATAAAGTATTTAGAGATTATATTGAAAATGAGTTGTGCAATTGAAAATGAGAAAAAAAGTTATGAAAAATTAAAAGAGGGGGTTGTAGAAAAATATTTTTAAATAAGAAGAGATCGTAAAGAAAGAGAGTGTAAAGAGAAAATAGTAAATTATAAATAAAATTTTCTTTAATTGAATTTGAACCTTTGTAGTTAAGATGTCAATATTGAACCAATCCTACAAAAGAATTGTCTCAACCTTTTACTTTTAGGATTCTTAGTTCTCCCTTTTACAATTAATCACATTGGCAAAACATGTCAATGTTTTGAACTCTTCCAAATTATTAGGATTTTTCCCATATGTTTAACATTCTCAATACTAACATAAGTCATGTATTTGAGGGGATATACTCAAGATTTTTATTAAAATCTTTCAATTAGATAATTATTAACAGTTAAAATTTCATCTATAAAACTACTAATAGTAAAAAAAAAAAAAAAAATAGAACACACCTATACCCATATATATATTGAAATTATATGAGCTAGAAAAAATTTTTTTTTCCATAACTGTTGAGATGTACACAAGGATTTTCATTGAATTAATTTGTTGTTTCAACAACCCTTTTGTTTAGGATAAACAAGGAAAAAAATATAGAAAATGTTATGTCTAATCCTCAGTTTAGACTTAACTAGAGATAATTTCAATTCCACCAAAGCAATTGGGTGAGGGAGATAACAATTGGCAAACATTTTGTTTGCCTAATACCTAATTAATAGCTGTCTTTTTTTTTTATAGAAAAGCAATTTAATGTTCATAATTTTTTCTACTTGCTGGAATATAAATATTTCTATTAATAAGTTTTTGATTCAGTAATATTGTAATCATATTGAAGGTTATGAAATCTCACATTTTAATTATCATAAAAGCTAAATCAATAAAAAAAAATATAATAATTATTTACTAGTTTAGCCACCAAACAATAAACTAAATTATCAAAAAATACATAAATTTTGATTTAATTTACATTTTCGCTAAGTAATAATAAAACTTAAAGTATAATAATATTTGGAATGTGAACAATTAAACTATTACTATTATTATAAAAAAATATTGACTAAAATAGTAAAAATCTCGAGCTCGAATTAAAAAAAGAAAACTATAGTAAAGAAATTGATTAAACTTGACACAGATTGCTGTTTTTGAATCAATCTGAAAAGGAAAGATGTAGTATTAGATAAAGGCTTTAGAAATTTCAATTATTTGTTTAAATAAAAAGCAATTTCTTAGAAAATTCATTTCAAATAAAGCAATAACAAACCCAACAATAACATTCAATTTCTGGGTGACCAAAAAAGAAAATCGCCTCTAAACAATTAACCACTTGGAAAAAGAAATTAATCTTGGGAAGAAAAAGATGGGACAAAGGATCAACACGTGTCAAAATCAAGATGATTCAAAGAACATTCTTAATGAAGGGCCCCGCATGAATCTTTTCTAAATTTCTAAGATAAATAAATAAAATACGCCGCCGCTCATAATATTTTGTAAATAAATTGAGAAATTATTTATTATTAGTATCCGAATTCAAACCCAAAACCAACGATTAAAGAAAAAAAGAGCCCTTCCGTCTCTAAACAGCAGCACAGCGCCGCAGTTGGATTCGGAATCGGAATCCCAACTGAAAACGACTTCGTTTCTCGTTTATAAAGAATGGCCTCTTCCTCTTCCTCTCCTCATTGTTTCTGATCCTCCGCTTTCCCTGTTTCTTTGCACTCTGTTTGTTCTTTGTTTCAACGCACAAAAGAAAAAAAAAATGGGTTTGATTTTTGAGACTACGGGAGACGGCGAAGACGGCGTTCTGGTTCCGCCGGCGAATTTCTCTATGGTGGAAGACGGTGTTTTCAGATCTGCATTCCCTCAATCCATCAATTTCCCTTTTCTTCATACTCTTAATCTTCGTTCCATCATGTAATTTTATTTTCTTGCTTTAAGTATTGATTCTTTTTTTTTAAGAAAAAATCGTTTAGTTTCGTGTTTATTTTATATGGGTTTTGTTATTGGTTTTGGTTTGAGATCACAATTTTTTTTAAGTTATTTTATTTTATTGAAAGTTAATACTTTGGTTGACCAGGAAAAAAAAAAAAGAAAGAATTTTGGTTACTGACTTTGGTTTGTTATTGGAATCGTTGCAGATACTTGTGTTTTGAGCCCTACCCAGAAGAGAATTTGGAGTTTCTTCGTGCTCATAATATTAAACTTTTCCAGTTTGGTATTGAAGGCAAGACGGTAATTCATATCCTCTTCTTTTATTTTGTTTTGAAATTTCTACTGCTAATAATGGATAATTTTTTTTTTTTTTAATGATTTTTGACTTGTGTTCTTGTACAACTATTAACATGCTCTTTTACTGATACACTGTTTAGTTGCTTAGGAGAAGCCTTACCCAAATTGATCTATGAAACTAACAGATTGTTGATATAAAGGTGATTGCTTTACTCTTTAATGTTCTTCTGACTTGGGTTCAAAATGTAGCAAGAATTTTAAAACGGAAAACAGGGTAGATGGCTGTTAATTTGTGTGCCCCTTATCAGGTTGTTGAATTGTTAGTTCGAATTATTTTGTGCTTCCTTGTTAAGTCATGGTAACTTGGTTTTATTGTGATGTTTTATTTGTAGTGATTTGCGTAGTTCTTTTCTAATGGTTGTTGATGGAATATGGACTCTATTGTTTTTCTTCTCTCTGTTGCTGATGCTTTTGTCTATCTGCAGGAGTCTTCTGTATCTATTCCCAAGGACACTATCATGGAGGCTCTGAAAATCTTGATTGGTATATACAGAAAAACTTTCATTCAATTTTGAACTATTAGCTGATTTCTATTTTTTTTTTCCCTTCCAAATAGCTCTTTGATTATTATGTTTCTCAAATTTTTTTCTTTTTGGTTTTTTCAGATGTGAGAAATCATCCAGTTTTGATTCACTGCAAACGAGGAAAGGTATTTTTGATTTGAACCGAGTCTTAATACCTATTTCCTGTATTTGGCTGTGTGTACTTGATCCATGTAAAATTAGTTTAGCTATGCAAATTGTGCTCTTTTTAGGATTAATTTTTAAACTCCTATCACCATGTAGTCATTTGCATCTGCTCTTGGTATCATATCAAGACACATACTTCTGCATTGCTCTTCAACTTTTGAATAAACCTGAGGGAAATTCAATTCAGTAAATGTAGTTGGTGGAGTGCTAATTCCGGGAAGAACCAGTTCCTTAAGGGCTTGGTGAATTATTTATCAATCTTTTTATAGATTGGAAAAAAAAGCACTTTAGCTTCTAAGTGCCGACACCCCCCCTTTTCTCCCCCACCCTCACCACACTTTCAGAAAATGTGTAACCATTTTTGTTTTTATAATGGACCCTAACTTAAGAGATCTATGTGCCCAAATTGACTCATGAGTCTGCTTTTGTGCATTTGCCCCTAACTTTGTGGCCTTTTACTTTATTCGCAACAGATGCAATTACTAGATTGATGACATGTGACCTGATTTTCTGCTTGCTCAATATCATAGAATGCTAGTGGATTTGACATATTAGACTCTTCCTCGAGCCGCTATCCATTGTTGTTATTATACTTGGAGAACTTCTACAAGGCTTTTCTGACCCTATGTTTTGTTCTATTTCGTTTTTTGCAGCATCGGACAGGCAGTCTTGTTGGTTGCTTTAGAAAACTGCAAAATTGGTGCTTGTTTTCTGTGCTTGAGGAATACCAGCGTTTTGCAGGAGCAAAATCAAGGATTACTGATATGAAATTCATTGAGACCTTCAACGTGATGTGCTTGAGGCAATGTCTTTACAGCATTATCTACCAGTACCATGGATATGGTTCAAACAAGAGGCGTTTGCTTTACAGAGAAGAGAATATACAGAAACCCCAAATTAAGTCGAAATAGTCAGAAATCCCAAATTAAGTCAAATTAGGAACCGTGTTTTAGTTTAGTTCCTAACCTCAAAGACCACCAGTCTATTGCATCAAAGAGCATTTACAAGTTTTAGTCTGAAATTACATTTATACAACTTCATTTGGTAAATCATTGTCCATTTGCACTCTTTGTTTCCTACCTCATTTTTTTTTTCTTATACATTCAAAGAGGCATTGCCACATTGGCGATGACAGCAAGCTTCATTTATAGTTTTGTACTAAAATATAAATGATTGAGTTTGAATCCTATCTCTTTTCTTTGGATTCTGCCATTAAATTTTTCTTTTCTCTCTGAAATGACAGTAATTCTATTAATTTTTTTGTAATTTAAGGATTAATTGACCAACTTATGTTTCAGTCATATTGAGATTGTAATCAATGAAGTTATAGCAGGACTGTGATTGCTTCCTGACAAAAACATGTTAAACTTAATTAGACTCTAATTAAAATGTTAACTAATCATTGTGCGGAATATAATAATAAATTTAATATTTATTTTTATTAAATAAATAAATTATTATTATTTAATAAAGTTATTGTCAAGTAAATAAAATAATAAAATAAATTTTTTAAAATTTATAATTATGTATAAAGATAGTTGTGAGAAAAAATTATTGATTTAATTCTTGACAATCAATTAAATAAATAATATTAAATATTTCATAATTAAAAATAAAATTAATAAATAATTACAAATTATATATACATATGTGAGATAGTTGTAATAAAAGATTGTCTATTAATTTATATTTTCAATCTTAGAATTTATTAAATTTTAACAAAATAATTCTCGATAATCCTTTACACATCAATGAAATTAATTTTAAAAAAATCTCAGCTTCTTGTTTACTATTGTTTGCTTTTTAGATTTTTTCAATTTCATGTTTAGAAATTATTTAGAATGTTTACTTTTTATATCTTTCTAACTTTTTATTCAATTTTTTTTTGTATAATTTTAATTTTCTATGTAGGATTTTTACTATTTAAATTTTCTATTAATTTCTTATTTAGAAGGTTCTTTTTATATAGTAGTTGATTTTTTAATTTTCTATTAAAAATTATTTTGATATAACAGTTGTTTTTATAATATGAAATAAAATGTTAAAGCGTGGTTATATTATACATAATAATTTGATAAATGATAAGTAATTATTTAAAATTAATTTTGAGATGAATTAATGATATATATTAGTTGATAATTTCATAATTTTGAGGGCGATTTTATTTGTGTAACCTTTTTAATTATTTAGACGAGTTTCGCAATGGTTTGAGCAATCAATTTGATGGAAAGAGAGGAGTGAAGGGTAGAAATTTATACATGAGAAACAGATAATCTACCATAACTGTCGGCAGTGTGTGGCTTAGCCCTTTTTTAAGGGCATATTATCTCATCTATAATATAAGGTTGGTTAAATGCAATGTTTTTTAAATCGGATTAGAGATTAAATTGGTCAGTTTATCGATTCTCAATTCAATCAATCTAGTTCAATAGATTTTTTTTTTTTTGTAAAAATATATAAATAATATTTAAAAATATTAGAAAAATTAGAAAACTATGTTTTAAAATTTAAATTTTGAACAAAATAGTATAAATTTTTTTTACTAAAACAATATAATTTTAGATTGAATTGGTTTGATCAAATTTTGATTTTGAGTGATTTTCATGAGTATGACTATTTTTTTTATTTTGATCAATTTTTTTAAGAGGCTGATTTTTTGTATTAGACAAAACCGAATTACTAATCAGTTCTCGATTTTATTGATCCGATAAACTGATCCGAACCAGTTCTAAAGCCACTATTTAAATGTACATTTAAAAGTTTATTGTATGTCTAAAGTGCAATCAAAAGTTATTGGATGATTTTTTTTTGAACCGAATTTATTAAATGATATTGTATTAAAAATTTTAAGTTTTTTCTTATAAACAAATTACAATATTCACACCAAAATTCATATTTAAAACTTTCCATTTCTTTGTAAATTAGTTTTATCTAAAAGTGTATTCCTAAACTAGTTTTATCTAAAGGTGTATATATACTAAGATAATCTATGAGTTATTTAAGATCGATTCAAGAAATATTTGAGATTGCCTCAATACTGATTAATTGTACACATAATCAAATTTCAATATTTTTATTAATCTACAATTCATATTTTCATGAATCTATATAAATATTAGGTCAAATCAATTTAAATGTTAATTTCAATCAAATCTATGAGTTTAAATCTAATATTATAAAAAAAATTCACATGAATAACCGTGTAAAATTTCAAATATTCAATTATTTTATTAAGTTAAATTTAAATTTCAAAATATTTAAATTTTTTAAATTTTATAATTAAATCGTGCTCAAATTTAATAATATTAGATTTTATTTAAGATCATTGCAAATATTTTATATTTAAACAAAGAGAATGTGATATGTTGATTGATGTCAGTCATCTAATGCCTGCCAAAGTGCAAAAAGAAAAATCCTAATCCTAATCCTAATCCTAAATGGGATCTAATTGGCCTGCACTCCCAAAAATAAATTGAAAACTTGGACCTGTTAAATCTCTCCACGTGGCCAACGCCACCGGAACCAACCCTTATATATGCTCCCATACACAGTTCGCTCCTCCCCCTGTCTATCTCTCCTCTTCCCAATCAATAACCAAATTAGATTTAGATTAGATTTTAGGGTTTTTCCTCCCCACCTAGGGTTTTCAATTTCCCCCAGTTGACTACCCAATCTTCAATCTTTATCCGTCCGATCCACTATGACAGGAAAGGCGAAGCCAAAGAAGCATACGGCGAAGGAGATTTCGGCGAAGATAGACGCTGCCACGACGAACAGAGGTGGAGGGCTGGCAGGGCAGAAGGACAGGACAGGACAAGAGAAAGGAGGGCACGCAAAGTTAGAGTGTCCGCACTGTAAAACTACCGCACCGGACCTGAAATCGATGCAGATCCACCATGATGCTCGACATCCAAAGATCCCGTTTGAGGAAGGTAAACTAGTGAATCTACATGCTAGCCATGGGGTCGAGACATCGAAGCCGAAGCCTGGTGTTAGGGGAAGCTTTAAAAAGTGATGGGTGAGGGCTAAAGTTGAGAAAGATTGCAACTTATTTATGTTTTTGTGGTGTTTTTGGCTTTTGTGGGTACTATGGGTATGTGTGTTGGTTGTGTTTTTCGTGGTGATATGGTAGTAATTCAAAATCGAAGTTTGCAGCTTATGCTTTAATCGTGGAATGTATATTGGATATGTTCTTATGATGATGATGATGATGATATTTATGTTCGCTATGGATGATTTTCTTGTGTGGGTAATTCTGTTGAGATTAATGGTAGCTGTATTCTTTCGTATGCTTTAATCGTGGAATGTATATTGGATATGTTCCTATTATTATGACATTTTTTGTGAGGTGGTTATGTACCCTATGGATGATTTTATTGTGTGGTTAATTATGTAACTTATTGTTATTGGGCTAATTATTTGTAGGATGTGGTGGTGATGGTTGGGTGGTGTTGTATACATGCAATTTGTGTGTTCATGTTGTTTGTCAATTGTTGTGGCGGTGTTTATTTGGTAGTGGTGGGAAAAGTGGGTTATGATGGTAGTGGTGGGAAAAGTAGGTTATGATGGTAGTGTTGGGAAAAGTAGGTTATGATGGTAGTGGTGGGAAAAGTGGGTTATGGTTTGATGTTTACGTTTAGCTACTTAGTTTTGTGCTTGTGATGTGTTTGCTAGACTAGTTGAGTCAGGACATTGTATTGACAAGGAATGATAAGTGTGTGTGCTCGACAGAGACGATGTATATGGATAGGCCGAGATTCCTTAATACTGGAAATATTAATTTTTTTTTGTTTTTTGTTTTTTCTTTTTATGCATGCTAATGGAGTATTGAAAGATCCAAATTTTATACATGCAAATTGAGTATTTAAGATGCCATATCTTGCAACTAAGTTTTCAATGTTGAATATTAGATTTTAAAGTAATGCTTATGATTATATATCAGTTTACCCTAGCTGTGTTGTTATGATTTGGTTTTTGATGCTCGGATAATTTTTTTTTTTCTTGTTGCTATGGTGGTCTAGTGTGGCTATTTTGTTTTGCAAGTTGGGATAATTTAGTTCTCATGGGATATCCAGTAATATGTCCCTAGGAGATGATTGTACTACTTTTGTGGTGGGTTTACATCAAAGCAAGATTTAGTATCAAGGTTATAATCCTTGATAATGATGGATAAAGATAGAAGTCTCGGACCAGGTATACATATATGCTTTTAGAGCTACTGGTGTTTGTCAAACAAATGGTTGTCTGTTGTTTTTATGTACCCATTGCAGTTTTAAGCTCTAGTATATTAGGATAAAATATTACCTTCATTTGCCTTTTGCTATTGTTCTTTAGTTATTATAATGGTATTGATGATTACTTGCGGTTCTGGTTTCGTTTACATTATTTCTTCTCTCTCCAAGGACTTGATCTCTATCTCTGTAGTTTTCTTTTAGATTATTTCTTCTCTTTCAGGGACTTGATCTCCATTCCATGTTGATGATAAGAGAAGCTTATCAAGGCTGTTTAGATGATGTAAAAACCATTGAGATATTCTACAATGGTGAGTTGCAACTTACAAGATAAACTAGTAAATATGGATCCAAAGTCAATAATAAGAATGCATGTGAATTAAGCTTCACATGATAAAAGGAAAAAAAAAGGGTAAGTTGATTGATTATAAGAAGGCATTGCTTTTCGAATTTTTTTTTTTCCCGGCTGCGTTGGAATCGGAAAAGTAGTTTATTTGGCCGTTTGAATGTTGGTTTTTTAGAGTTTATGACGAGAGATGTAAACGAGTCAAGTTGAGTTTTGACTTGGTTAATTTATAAACGAATTGAGTATTTAAAAATCATTTAATGAACGAATCCAGTTTGAGTTGAGTATCATTATAATTGCATAAAACTTGTGAGTCTAAACAAGTTTAACTGAGCAAAAAAAATTTTCTTAGAATTAAATTATAAATAATTTTTTTAAAATAAGATTTCTATTTTAACAACTTAATATATTTATTAATATTTACATAAAAAATTAGATATTACATTATAAATATAAATTACAATATGAAATATATATTATTTGCTATATATTTTTAATTAATATATTTTTAAAAAGTATTTTTATACATATTATAAATAAAAATATATAATTACGTTTATTATCGAGTTAATTCATGAACTTACGAGTCGAATATTGATAATTTTGAAACTGACTTGTTAAATTAACAAGTCGAACTCAAGTTTGATTTTAAAGTTAATTTAATAAACGAGTTGAGTTTAAATCGATTTTTATCGAGTTGAGCTTCGGATAGCTTGTGAACAGACTTAGTTCATCTACACCCTATTTTATGAGATTTTCATTACACACACAAAAAGGGTTTTTGATTCCACTAAGAGCGCGAATTTGGGTCAATTTGAACATTTAAATTATCGTAAAATTTTAATTTGGGTTAATTTTGACATTTTAAAAAAGTTTAAGGGCTGAATTGGTCCTTTGCCCGTACAATAAAAGCACGGTTGCTATAGTCCCTGCACATAAACAGGATGAGTTCCATCTCAAGCGGGGAAATAACTCAACAGGAAATGAGAAAGAGAAAGAGTAAAAGTTTCCACCTGTAAAATCGAAAACTATATAAAGTAATATAAATGCCTCTATACATTTTCTATAAGATAAGGTGCACAACTGTAGATATGAGAAGGAAATAACAGAACATACCAATATAAAGAACCTTTAATATCTGAAGGCAAAATGAGTCCTTTACTTTTTCTCTTTTTTTCTTTTTTTTTTCTTTTTTTTTCTTTCCTGCGAGCTCACTTCAAAAGGAAAACAAGTTTTTCAGGATGGAAAGTTTCCTATGATGTGGTGATATACTGATGATGATGGAGGTGCATTTATATGATTAATGATGGACTGGCCAACATCATAAAGATTATCATCCCTTTGCTCTTGCTTGGGCTTAATCAACTGCTGCTGCCCTGACAAGAAATGTTGACCTTGACGTTGACGAATTGGTTCCCCATTAAAACCAACACCAGGCAGAGAAACATTAGCAGATGTATGAATACTTGATGGCAATGAAATTGGAAAATCTGGAACAAGTGAAGCAGTAGAGCGACAGCAATGAGTTGCATCATGGCTGAACTTGAAAGAGCTATATGGTATGGTATGCTGAACAGTACGGAACTTAAGCGGATACATGGACGAAGCTCCAAAATTCATTTCATTACTGAAATTTCCAGGAAAACTGGGTCTCAAATAGTCATTGTTAAATATAGGTTTCCTATCAAAACCAGGAGCAAAATCTTGAATTTGTGGTTCAGGTTTTGGCCCATTGGTGTTTCTGGCTAATGCCACGGCAGGCTGTACATTGGTAGTAACCTGAGGTAAATTGCTACCATTTGAGCCCACATTACTGCTGTTTCTGGCAGCAGGCACTTCATGATTGTGTTTCCCCTCATATGCCGTAATTACATATTTCAGATTGTGAGAGGCTCTCTCCACATGTTTCCTCACTGAACATCCAGCACTCGTGCATTTGTAATAACTCCTGTCAAAGAAACAACAAATTAAAAAAAAAAAAAAAAAGACGCATGAGAATGCACATATCAAGCCAACTTTGACCCTCCAGTCTTTTCCAAACAGGAAGAAGCATGCAATGGAAATATATCTGGAGAGAGTGAATAGAAAATAAAAACAACCATACCAAACTTTTATTCTTAAGAGTCAACTGCATGCTCAATACCTGCATTTGCGCCTCATCAATTATGCCAACTCAAACGCAGTCCATACAAGAATCACAACAATTTCCTTGCCACACATTTTAACCAAGAATGGTAGAAAGATACACAAATACAACAGTAAAATATCAGTACCTAGGGTTTGGATTCCCCTTGACAACTTTTTGGCCATACTTTCTCCAGCGGTACCCATCATCAAGTATGTCAATTTCACTCTCTATTTGAACAACTACTCTTGGTTCACGAACAGCTCTGGATGTCAAACTTGTTTCAACCAAACAGCTTTCCACCTTCCTAAAATGTAAGTACGAAACAGTAAATAAATACCAAATTATTATCATGTTATGTGCTTCAGGCCTCACAACTGCATAGACATGGTACCTTCTTTTTGATTCAGATTCCTCAATATCAGCATCAACTCCAAGTGATATGCTTCCTTGAGTGGCCCCATCATCATCATCATCATTAACAAGTGTGGAAGAAAGCTCTGGAGTTTCTCCTGAATCAAAAGTTCCCATAGATTTTCCTTTGGCAGTCGATGGCAGATCAGAAAGCTCAGTAACAACAGATGCTGAAGATGTTCTTTCCAGACCATCAGCTTTCCATTCACAACGGAGTTTAACATCCTTGAACCCTGGTTGTGAATTTTTCCAAGCAGACCCAACTTCAGCTTTGACACAAGTTTCACTGGCTTCATCCATCTCTGGCGTCTCATCAAATGAAGAAGCTGATCCAACTTGTGCTCGGTGATTAGGCTGGGGCTTAGGGTGATTATGAGTGCCTTTGTAAATGATTTCTGTAATCTGACCATCATGAGAACGTTCTATTTTCTTCTTCACCTGACAATTTGGATGGGTACACTTATAATAGCTCCTTGGATATTCACTCCCTTTCACCTGCTTCTGCCCATACTTCCTCCAATTGTATCCATCTTCTGAATTCCTTCCAGCTCCTATTGCAGGCAATGCCCCTTTCTCTTCTTCCAGAGGCTGACGCATTCCAACATTGTCCCCAGTGACAGGCTCCATTTGAAGAGAGGTTCGAGAGCAAGTTACATCAGTATTACCCATTTGCACATCACTGAGTTCAGCATTAGCAATCATGCTATTCAGAACTTTCACATCAGTGGATGATGAACCTCCAGCACAGCTTTCTACAGTAGCTTCCTTTGAAAACTCTACAGGGAATTCCAAATCCATTGATGGTCCTACATCAACAACTGCTTGAAAGTCGATTTCATTTCCCTGTCCAATATTTTTTTTTTTAAAAAAAAAAGTACAAGAAAGGATATAATTCTCAATTAAATAGTCCATTATATCACACAAATAACCTCTTTATCAAAATTAAATAATCCCCCACAACAAAAGCATGTAAAGTTGACAGATGTCTCTAAAAAAAGTGTATGTCTCAGATTGTGATTCCATAATAATTTATGGAATCCATTTACAAATCCGCATTTGTCAATATTTGGTTGTGAAATTAGTTATCCTTGAGACAGAATTCTATGAAAACTGACAGAATTTGCAAATGAATTTCAAACTAACAACGTGCATAATCTATGAAAGCTACAAAATGATCGGTAAAACCGAGTAATACCATACACTCAAAACCAATTCTACATTTAAATTTATACCAACAATATGTGTCAAAGTACAAAAATTAAAATAGATAGAATTGACACTGTACCTGAATTTCTAAGGAATCAAGGTGGCTGTGAGGCTTGAATCCGAAGGAACCTGTATAATTGACAAAACTGCCCTCGTCCACAGTATTCGTTATCGGAAGCGGAAAACTTCCAGTGGTAGGAGAAGCCTGCGGTATTCATTATCAAATCAGACTTGGGAAAAAAATCTAGCTAAGCAAACTTAATCAAACACTAATGGCAACATTTTACCTGAGAATTCGGCAACATAATCGGGGAATCAAGTAAGGCGGTGGGGCTAATCCCGGGAGGAATAGTTATACAAGGTGACCGTATCGAAAGAGCAGCCCCACCCGGAGAAGACAAGGGGCTGGTGGTGCGAAACCGCGCGGTGTTGATCCTCTCCGCTTTGAACCCGCATTTCGCTGCTCTCCTCTCCGCAATGCTTCCTCTGTTGTTGCTCGCCGATGCGTCATTGGTGGCCGAAGCTAGGGGTTTAGAATCAGTGAAGGAGGCTGGAGGTAAAGGAGTGGGGTCCATTGGCAGTGGTGAGGTTGGAGAAGATAGTGTTAGAGTTTCACGACCGTCATTTTCCAGAGGCAGAGAGAGAGAGAGTCTGTGTCGTGTTGCTGAAAGAGGCTTGTTGATGAAGTTTCAGTTTCTCAGCCCCCTTTTATTTACTTAATTAATTAATTAATTTTGAAGCTCAAACTAATTAGTAGTTATTAGAGAGATTTTTCAATTTTATGTTGATATTATTATTTAAAATTTTAAATATATATAATTTATTAACTATTTATATTAATTTCATAAAAATTTAAAATTAATCTAAAATAATAAATTATTATACATATTAATACATATAAAATATATATTAATTATGATTATATAATATTATATTATATAGGATAATGCAGCATTAATCGAGAAAATTATTGCATTCGACATATAAGAAAATAATACAATTTTTTAATAATTATAAAACTTCTTTTTTATATTTTAAATAATTTTTTTAAACTCTCCTCATAATAAATTATAATGTACATGTATGTATATTAAGTAAAATTTAAATTATATTATAATTACTTTATAAAAATAAAATTATCTAAAATTATAAATAATTATACACGTTAATAAAAGTGTTATCTGAATCCTTAAAAAATATACTAATCATAATATTGTAATATAGTATTAATCAATGGAAGATTATTGTAGTTACCATACAAAAAAAAATATATACAAGTTTTTCATAAAAATATAAAATTTATTTTTATATTTTTAAATAAATTATATATATATATATATATAAAGAATTTATTTAAAAATATAAATTCTTTATATAAAAGCTTTGCGTGGTAGCTACACACATATTTATGGTGTGTTCCAATGATTTTTAAGTACATTTAATGGGTTTTTGACTATATATACAATTTATATACCTCATCGTGAGTTTTAAATCAATATATAAATATCAATATTTATTATTAGTTTCAATTTTAAAATTAATTTTAAATTATTACTTATCATTTATCTAATAATTATATATAATATCATTTATTTTACTTTATATTATAAAAAACTGTTATATCAAGAAAATTTTAAGTATGAAATTAGAAAATTCAACTATCATATAAAAAAACAAACCTTCTAAATAAAAAATTAGAAAACCTAAAAAGTAAAAAAAATTTTAAATAGATAATCAAGATCATAACAAAAAATTTTAAACATAAGATTAAAAAAACTTAAAAATATAAATTTTAAACAAAAAATTAAGATTTAAATTAATTATACTTATTATTTAAAATTATAAATATATAAAAGCAAGTGGCAGTGTAAAAAATTATCAAAAATTACTTCTTTCAAGTTTAATAAATTTTCTCTTAAAATTGTGTCACACAAGATTGAAAATATAAATCAATAGACATTATTTTGTTATAATTATCTCATATATGCACGTATAGTTTACAATTATTTATTAATTTTATTTTGATTATATAATACTTAATATTATTTATGAATATTTAGTATTATTTATTTGATTGATCATCAATAATTACTTCATTCAAGTTTAAAAAATTGTCTCCCCACATTATGTCATATAAGATAAAATGTAGAAATTAATAAACAATCTTTTATTATAACTAACTTCATATATAATTATAAGTTTTGAAAATTTTATTTATTTACTTGATAATAACCTTTTTATAAAATAATAATTAAAATTTAATTTTTAACCATTAAACTGATTAATTAATTATTTAATAAAATAAATATTAAATTCATTTAAAATTTATTATTATAATATGTCGCATAATACGCAGATTCACGACTAGCAAATTATTAATTATAGTAATAAAGTTAGTTTTGAACGATTACCATATGAGTTCACAATAAGTATATTATTAATTCTAATCTTAAAGTTAGTTTTGATCCATTATTTATCATTTGTCAAACGACTATTTATAATATAACCATATATCATTATATTTATATTATGTTTCAAATAAGCTACCATATCAAAAAAAAATTGACAAAGTTAATTGCCATATAAAAAATACTTGGTAAATATACAATTAAAAAAAAATCTAAATAGTAAAAATTTTAAACAAAAAATTAAAATCATATAAAAAATTTCTGAATATAAAATTAGAAAAAATTAAAAAAGTAGAATTTTAAATAACTTTTAAACAGAAAATTAGAAACTTAAAAGTAAAAAAAAATTAAATAGAAAGTTAAATTAATTATTCAGAATTTGGAGCATATAAGGAGCAACAATAGTCTAATAGATTGTTAGGAAGTATTTTGTTTAAATTTAATAAATTTCTTTTAAAGTCATATCACACAAGATTAAAGGTGTAAATCAGTAGATAATTTTGAGCAATAACAGTCTAGTAGATTGTTTGGAAGTATTTTATTTAAATTTGATAAATTTTCTTTAAAAATCATATTATAGCGCGCGCGCGCGCACGCGCGCGCACACACACACACACACACACACACACATATATATATATATATATATATATATATATATATATATATATATATATATATATATATATATTTATTGATTTTATTTGATATATATTTATATAAATATAAATATATTATATATTTTATATATATTATATATTTAGAATGTTGAAT